>PVJA010016411.1:0-43469 GCA_004027025.1 Myocastor coypus | reverse complement strand
ATGTGAGGCTGGGGACATAGCTCAGTGGAATAAGTGCTTGCCTGGCAAGCGCAAGGTCCTGAGTTCAGTCCCTGGTACCACCAAAAAGAAAAAAAAAAAAACAAAGAAATGTGTAAGAAAAATCATTTTATTAGGACTATTTTTGACATTTTATGTTTTATAAGACCATTTCAAAACATAAAATCATGTCCCGGGTGTGATGGTGCACACCTGCAATCCCAGCATTTGGGAGGCTGAGGCAGGAGGATTAGTGTGAGTTTGAGAATAGCCTGGGCTACAAAAGTGAGCTCAAGGCCAGCCTGAACTGCATAGGAAGACCCTGTCTCAAAAAGACAAAAAACGAAATAAATAAATAAATAAATAAATAAATTTTTAAAAAAGACAAAAAACGAAAAAACATAAAATCATATTATTTATACAATATGTCTTATTTTCATATGACATTGTTGAACATGTGTTTCCAACTCATAAAGTTATTTAATATTTTAACACTGATGAAAAACATTCTTTTAGCTATTAGTTTATTGATGGTCACTAAGATTATTTCTCAGCTTTCCAATATCATACGTGATAAACATCTTTGGGTACAAAAATGGTTATTATTTCTCAGGCTAGATTCTTGTAAGTAAAATTATTAAAAGGGACTAACATCACAGTGAGCACTTACTTTATAATAAATATAAAATATGCCATCCAGTGTTCCGTGTTTTATGTTAACTTATTTAATCTTCTTAAGAATTTTATGAAATATTATTATTTCCACTTTACCGATACCGGCTAGAAAGGCAACAGAAGTTAAGTAACTTGCCCACGTACACATGGCTTGAATTCCAACAATATGGCTCCATAATCTATGCTATTGGTCACTAATAAAATAATTATTTTATTACTAGGAAGGGAGGGCATAAAAATTGGTAACAATATCATTAAATATATCCCTTAAAATACATCTTAATGTGAATATCTCAAGGTACTCTGATCCTCTAGGGTCAAAGAAATTAATCTTCCTGTTTCATAACCTACACCAATAATGCTATACCCATTAAGGTACACTCTCCCAAAGGTTATTTTAAGAAATAAAAATAATGTGTTTCCCAACCATTCTGAGGATGTAAAGTTTGATTTTAAAAGCCCAATTTACATACCTTTTCGTACCCAATCTCCAGTATGAATATTGATAGTTACACCCACTAAATTACTACTTCGCTGTCTTTTTTCCCAGAGAAAATCAAGAGCTTTTCTTGCATATTCCTAAAATTAAAAAGAAAAGCGTACTTAAAGTGGCACACCTTTTAACATGAAACAAAAATGAAAGAAAACAAAGGTCTACAGGATATTGTAAGAATTAAGTGGAGAAAAAAAGGAAAATGTAAGTGGCCAGGGATATAGTTCAGTGGTACAAAGTGCCTGCCTAGCAAGTACAAGGTCCTAAGTTCAAATCTGAGTACCCCCCCAAAAAAAAAATTAGATAAAATTCCTGAAACAATCATTTGTAATATAAATTTTCTTAAAGAATGTCTTGATTCTTGTCAGCTAGTATAGTTAAGAAGGACTGAGAAAATGCTGTGTAAATGGCAGTGATCTCATTTTGCAATCAATCATGTTCGCCTATTTTGGAAGTTCAAATGCATATTCATATATAAGGATTAATAAAATATATTTGTCACTGGCTATAATTAGATGCATCTATTGCTGTTTTGGTATTAGGGATTGAACTCAGGACCTTCTCCTCAGCACTTAGACGCATTTCTTAAACTAAATTCTATAACTTAAATGCAAAGCGAAATTCTCCTTAAAAATGTGTATTTAGAAAACAAAGAATTTCCAAATTGGTATACTATCTTTGACACAGTTTAAAGATTCTACCTACTGACAATATACAACTTTCTTAGTGGAAAGATAGTAAATCAATCCGGGCGTGGTGGTGTATGCCTATAATCCCACCACTTGGGAGGCTGAGGCTGGAGGATCAATGTGAGTTCAAGACCAGCCTGGGCTACAAAAGTGAGCTCAAGGCCAGCCTGAACTTCTCAAAAAGACACAAAGACACACACACACACACACACACACACACACACACACAATTACCTAGGCGAGGGAATATTTAGTAATAACAAACTTAAAATCTTATGGGAATTTTCCTTCATTTATTTTTATCCATTGGACACTTAATTAAAGTGATTCTAATCAAATTCTTGGTTTTAGATAAAAATATGGCCCAGCAGGATGGCTCAGTGGTCTAAAGTGCTTGCTTAGGATAGCTTGGGCGGCTTCAGTGACCGCGGTTCGATCCCCGGCACATGCTGCGCCAAGCCCTGCCCTCAGGGCAGGCTGAGCCGGCCATGAAAATAAATAAATAAACAAAAGTTCTGAAACAAGAAAAATAAAAGATAAAAATATTATGAAACATAAAAACAAAGGGCATGTATAGGTAAGTTTCTAAATTAAATTCAGAACATGAACCTATTTAGCACTGCAGAAGTACTACTATAAAAAACACTAACTTATTACTTTATAGATGTAAAAACAGAGTACAAAAGTTGTAATTATTCACTCAACCTAATTATGCTGATTTAAAAAAAAACAAAGCAAATTTAAATTTTAATTACATGATAGAATTTCACAGCCAGAAAGCTTGGTACACACTATACTTCCTTATTTCTATTTTATAGTTAAATACTCTAATCGGTGAAACTAAACATTTTACCAAAACTTAAAACTGAATTGTAAAACAAGTAGTATAGTAGCTCAGATCTCCTTGCATATTAGACCAAGTGTCAGCAAGCTTTCTTATAAAAACCAGATAGTAAATATTTTAAGGATTGCGGTCATATTGCCATAGATCACAACTTCTCAACTCTCACTATAACACAAAGTAACTGTTGAGGTAAAACAAGTAACTCAGCATAGTCACGCACCAAAAACACTCTTTGTCTTTTTGAGAGGGTCTTGCTGCCCTTGAGCTCACTTTTGTAGCTTAGGTTGGTCTCAAACTCACACCAATCCTCCTGCCTCAGCCTCTCAAGTGCTGAGATTACAGGTGTGTGCCACCACGCCTGGCTCCCAAAACACTTTTTGAACAGAAAAGGGCGGTAGCTGGATTTGGCCCACAGACACTAGTTTTCCAACATTCTATTAGATCGATGTTTTATCAACATCAGTTTGCTTCTCTGAAAAGAATTTACTATAAATCAAAAATTTTAAAATTATAATTTTCAACAGGTTTACTCATAATTACAAAATAGCTAGTGAAAGATCATGAGTTTTCAATTCAGAAAAACATGTATTCAATTTTTTTTTTCAGTACTAGAATGAAACCCAGGGCTATATCATGCTATCAATTGTTCTACTACAGAGCTATATCCCAAACACTCCTTCATCTAGTTTTGTTTTGTTTTTTGAGACAAGGTCTCACTTTGTACTTCAGGCTGGTCTTGAACTCACTGTGTAGCCCAGGCCTAGCCTTGAATTTTCAGCAATACTTCCGCCTTAGCCTCCAAAGTGCTGGGACTAGAGACAGGTGCCACCACGGCTAGCCCAATCCTATTTTTATTTTGAGACAGGATCTTTCTATGATGCATAGGCTGGCCTTCAACTTGTGACCTTCCTGCCTCAGCCTCCCAAGTAGCTGGGATTACAGGTGTGCACCACTGTGCCCCAACTCTCTTCTTGGAGTTTGATTTTCTTCTGTAAAAGCATTATCTTAGGGAATTTAGAGCTGATGCTTAAAATCATGTAATATTTTTACATGATCATGTAATACTTTTTAGTGAAGGTACATTTGTCACACAGGTACAGGAAAAAAAATTTAGTTTAAAAGATAAACTAGTCAAGTATGAATCTGCCACTAGACATTTGTATATACACAATGAAACACATACACACAAAGATCATTCTAATTTTGTAATTTCAGACCCAATGTCTGAAATGATATTCCTTATTTCTATTCTGTCCATGTATATCATTTGTTAAAGTTTTTAACATTCACCCATAGTATATTTGAAAGAGACTATTTACATAATTACTGTACTCTAATGACATGCTTAAATAGATGCTTTTTCCTCAAATATAAGCAACAGCTAGACCATAAAAACTATGTGTGAAGGCCAGCAGGATAACTCAGCAATCTGGAGTGCCTGCTTAGGCAAGCTTAGACTTGCACAGGGGACCACGGTTTGATCCCCAGCACAACATGCCATGCCAACCATGCCCTCAGGGTGGACTGAGCCAGCCAAAAAAAAAAAAAAAAAAAAATGTGGGAAATAGTAAGACTTTTGAAAAATGAATGACATTTCAACAGGAGTAAATAAATCTACAGATCAGATTTTTTTTTTTTTTTTTTTTTTTTTCCAACTCAGCTTGTCCTGAGAGGAGGGGGGAGCTGGTACAGCATATAGTACTGAGGATCGAAACACAATCTCCTGTACTTGTGTAAGCAGGTACTTCAAACTGCTGAGCTGTCTTGCCAGCCCTGAATTAGATTTTTAATCAAGACTTAAACGCAGGGGCAGGGGAGATAGCTCCATGGCACAGGTGCCTGCCTGGCAAGTACAAGGCCATGAGTTTGAACCCTGGTCCCGCAAAAAAAAAAAAAAAAAAAAGACTTAAATGCAAAAATTTCATTGTTTTAGATTAGTGAGTATAATTGAGCATTTGGAAGTCCAATAAATAAAAAAAAATATTTCTTTTAGGTATTGATGGTATCAAGGAGCTACCAGATTTATATGATATAAATAATCTAAGAATGACACTAAAATATTAATTCATAGATTGTGAACAGTTGCAAAGTTATGTTAATATGGTTGGGTCACAGTGACTTGTGCTTGTGACAATCAAAAACTATATCATAGACAGCCGGGCGTGGTGGTGTACGCCTGTAATCCCAGCACTTGGGAGGCTGAGGCAGGAGGATCAGTGCGAGTTCGAGGCCAACTTGGGCTACAAAAGTGAGTTTGAGGCCAGCCTGAACTGCATAGTGAGACCCTGCCTCAAAAAGACAAAAAAAAAAAAAAAAAAACTATATCATAGAATTTAGATAAAGAGTTCATTAAATACAGTAATCCTCTGATAATGATCATGCCTAACCAATACAAAATAAATATAAAGTTAGCTATACCCAATACCCAGAAGATCGAAGGTCATGAAAAGCAAACCTCAAATATTGTTGCTCCAGTGAATCGACTTAAAGCAGCAAACTCAAGGATCAAGGTACCTGCACAAGCTGTACAGGTATCTGTCTCAGTTCCTGTCCGTGCCTCTGGTTTTCTGATGCCAAACTTTAAATTAATCTAAATATAATCAAAAAACAATCATTAGTAACTATCAAGAGACAGCATATTTCTGATAAAATTACTTATAAAGACTTTTTATCAAGTCATAAAAATAATTCATGGGATGGGGAGATATCTCAGTGGCTTAAATACCTGCCTGGCAAACACAAAGTTCAGAGTTCAATCCCTGGTACACAAAAAAAAAAAAAAAGAAAGAAAGAAAAAGAGCCAGCCCCACCCCCAGGGCATGGTGAGTTGGCAGGCAAATGAGTCCAGGTGTGGCAGCATGTACCTATAATCCCAGCGCTGGGGAGGCTGATAATAGGAGGATTACTATTAGTTCAAACTGCATAGTGAGACCCTGCACAAAATTTTAAAAAAGAAAAAGAAAGAAAAAAAAGAAAGAGAATTGATGAAATTATTGAACTTTGAAGTTCAATCTGATGATCTCTGTGACCAACATCTGCATGATCAATCAACATCTATGGAAATATATTGTAAACATAAAATTAAAAAGATTTCATTTAATTTCTTCCTCAATTACATCAAAATGCAACATCATCATAACAATTAGAGAAAAAGACCTTCCATAACAATGTTTTCTAGGCTGGGTTGATAGCTCTGTGATCTAAGTGCCTGCTTAGCAAGTGCAGGGACCCAGATTCACTCCACTGTATAGCATACACTGCTGGCCCCAGGGCCCCAGAGCCCCAAGCGCACTGTGCAGGCCCTGAAACCAGGTATGATGGCACACGCTTGTAATCCCAGCACTGGGAGGCTGAGACGGGAGGATCACTATGAGTCTGAACTGTGCAGCAAGATCTTGTAGCAAATAAGTAAATAAATGAAAGATTTTTTAAAAATCAAAACAAAACATTTTTCTTTGGACAATTTGAAGTAGTTAATTCAATAATACATGAGTGGACCAGCTCTTAAAAACAATTCAGCTTTAACTGAATTCTGTTTTCTTTTTTTTGGGGGGGGGGGTACCAGGAATTGAACTCAGGATCTGACACTAGCTAGGCAGGTGCTGTGCTGCTGAGCCATCTCCCCAGCACAATAAACCTCTCCTAAAAATCAAACATAAGGCAGCATGTATGTTTTCACACTAGTTCTTTAGACTCTTACAGAAAGCTCAAAGAAATTGATACTTCAGTTTATATACAAAACCCCACTACTCAGTATGCTTTCCTTAACAGGGTCCAATACATTCTAGGCATCTTTAAAACAAATATCCACTCAAGAACAAAACAAAAGTAAAATGCAGGTGAGATATAGGAGCTGACCACTGTATGTTGTCTTTAGTACTGCCATTTATCTCATCCCAGAGTGTCATTTAAGATATTTCTATATGCTTTTAGCCTGGCAATACGATTCCACCTCCACCCAAATTCATAATTATGCTACCATTTGTGTTTTAAGAATATTAACTAATTTTAGTTCTTTATGATGAATAGGATGGAAAGTATGTCCTTAAGTTTGCCTTACATATGATCTTGTGTTTGCTTTAAGCTGTCTATATTCCTACTTACAGATCTAAAATTGGAAACCTGTATTATGAATAATAAACATACAAATGCCTGCCTGGCAAATGCAAGGTCATGAGTTTGAACCCCGGCCCCCCCCCCGCCCACAAAAAAAAAAAAATAATAAACATAAAGTGAAGCAATCCTCAATAAACAAAGAAAAGTATAATGTTACACCAAGGCAAAGTATACACATTTTATACATATTTGTAGTAAGAATCAAAAATGAGAAATAAATTGATCCTTAGTACCTACTGTGGGGTAGGTACTAATGATAGAAGACACAAAGAAATATACTTTTGCCTTAAATTACAGAATAAGATGTGTACAGAGAAGATAGCTAACTATTAAAAATCCTAAGTAATTATCAAACAAAAGGACTGATCAAAAATATCGAAATTCAGCCGGGCGTGGTGGCTCACGTCTGTAATCCCAGCACTTGGGAGGCTGAGGCAGGAGGATCGCTGCGAGTTTGAGACCAGCCTGGGCTACAAAAGTGAGCTCAAAGCCAGCCTCAACTGCATAGTGAGACCCTGTCTCAAAAAGCCAAAAAAAAAAAAAAAAAAAAAAAAAAATCGAAATTCAGAAAAAGAATTATCACCACACTGGGCACATCTGTGAGCTAAGTATTGTACAATTTAGGGCATAGTCAGGAGAAGGAAGTTACAAAACAAAAAAATAATGAACGTTTACATTCCACTTTTAGTGTCTTTTCCCATAAGAAAAAAAAGCAAAACAAAACACTTTAAATCAAAGTCTTAGTGTATTAAAAACATTTTGTAAGTTAATACTTCCTATATTTTCTTTATATACTCAATTACAACCCTTACTATCCCAAGATTATTCTTTTTTTCTTCTTCTTCCTTTTTTACAAACCCTTCTGTCGAGGTCTGACTTTCAATAGATCACAGTGAGGGAGCTGCTCTGCTACGTATGAAACCTTGATATCCCAAGATTACTGTTACAAAAATATGTAAGATATTTCTCAAAACATCTACATCAGATCTTTTTTTTTTTTTTAATGGCCGCTCAGCCTGCCCTGGGGGTGGGGCTAGCACAGCATGTGGTGCCGAGGATCTAACCTCGCAGTTGCCTAAGCTTGCCTAAGCAGGAGCTTGAGACTGCTGAACCATCTCACCGGCCCAACATCAGATTATTTAAATCTTGCACCATTTTAAATGTAGACCCAAAGATAATTTTAACTTTCTTTTATGAATCCTCTTTTTAAAAATTATTTATTTATTTAGCAGTACTGGGCATTGAACTCAGGACTCTGCACTTGCCAGGCAAGTGCTTATTCTACTGAGCTATCTCCCCTCTGTTTGTATTTCTTCACTTGAGAAATATGTCTTCATCTTAGATGACCATTTTTGGTTTGGGTCTTTGAATTTTGGGGGGGGCCTAATAATTTTTTTCAATTCTTATATATTCTAGATGGAATGTCTAAGACACATTTGGCTAAAGGCTTTCTGACTCTGTGGGTTGTCTTCGCACTCTGTTGCTGAGTTCTTTGACATGCAAGCACTTTTTAATAAGATGAGATTCCAGTTGTCAATTCCTTGTAGTAGTTCCCACACAGTCCATGAACTCTCTGTTTACCTCTATGCCTTCAAGATGGGTCATCCCAAACGTAAGTAAAGGAATTCAAGGCAGAACTTGTGTCTCCCAAAACCTAGCTTTAAATACTTTATCCAAGTTTACATCTTCACTGTTCCATATTCTCAAAACCTTGTTATCATGCACAACAATATGTTCTCCAGTTTGAAAATTGCACACATGTGGGCATGTTATAATTTCACCTTGTTTCACTGACCAACTCCCAAGGGTTTCTGGTCAGAAACCTTATAGAAGATAACAAAGTTTATTATAATATTCATTGCTTCTTCAATACCAATATCATACCTACATCACATGTGATTGTAAAAGTAAAGATATGCTTGATTCCTCAAAGTCTAGCACCTCTGGGGGCTGGGGAGATAGCTAAGTGGAATAAAGTGCTTGCTTGGCAAGTATAAGGTCCTGAGTTCAATCCCCAGTACCACCAAAAACAAAAAAAGTCTAGCACCTCTGTTTATAAAATTAAAATAACTCTGCCTCTTTAATAAACTACAGGAAAAAGAATCTAATTTTACTAATTAAAAAATTCACCTTAAAATAATTTCATTTTTTCTCATTAAATTAATAAAAGAATGACAATATACAGTGTTGCCAACAGTATGATTGCATGTACACTCCTATAATGACACTGAGAAGTATAAACGATCTCTCCCAGAGAACAACTGGACAATAACTACCTACACTCTTAAAGGGTCCCCTGCTCTGATTTCCTCTCATCATAATCCATCCTAAAGAAGAAATAAATATATAAAAAGATGTAAAGAAGAATGTTACAGGACAGCTATTTAAAATGCCAAAAACTAGAATTCTAAATAATTAGACATTTAAATCTAGTGTCCAGCACCTTTTCTCCAATGGAATGGACTAAATTTAAATGTCTGAACTGCTAAGTGACCTTCCATTTATAGAGTACCATCTTCTCTCATGTTATATTGTCTACCTAGTCAAGGTGACTTCTTGCTGAAGGAAATAAGCCTTATTTGATTTATACTGGAACAGAGGTTTTGTTGAGAAACAGAGCCTGAAAGCATGGAGTGGGAAAGAAAATCTAAGAGTTCTGAGGGATATCTTAGCTGAGACTGAATTCACTAGAGTATAAAGTGCAAGAAAAAGAAAATCTACTGCCAAACTACAAAGAATTCTGAATGTTAAAGCAAACTCAATACAATAGTCAGTAAAAATTACATTTAGTTCAATGTAATTCAACTAAAAGTTGTTTAGTAATAATTTTTCAAGTGTCCTCATAAACCAGAGAAAATTACATATGCATTTATAGTAATTTAAGAATAAATATAGTATAAAATTATATTGTCTTCAATATAGAAACAATGTGACAAGGAAACAAATGATGAAGTTTAGTAATAGCTACAACATACATCTTGGATAAGAGGAGAAGAGTAATAATGTTAATGAACAATGAAATAAACCAGAACTCTTTTTCTGCAATGGCTTCTTTCCCTCTGCTTCACAGATAAAATCGTCTTGATGGGAAAATAAACTACATTCCCCTGGCTGATTTTGCTATCAACCCTTCTAACTACTAACACTGAAAAAAACCCACAGCAAAGCCAGACAGACACGGTTGTGCTCCTGTAATCCCAGTCCTGGGAAGCTGAGACAGAAAGTCACAGTGTGTTTGTGGCCAGCCTGAGGTACCTAGCGAGTTCAAGGCCAAACTGAACTACACAGCAAGATCCTATCTCAAACAAACAAATATATAAACAAACATCGCAGATGTAGGGTGAGGATAAAAAAAAAAATCCCACAACAGTAGGTAGTCCATACCTACTTTTTACTTACTTTGAATCTTCCCTGTCTCTTTAATCTACCACACTGCATTATGCAAGGTTCTGCTTGCACCCAAAGGTCTTCAAGTTTTCTATAATATGTCCTTCCTTTGAAGATCCTTTTTTTGGATGTTTTATCACTACCGGATCTGTGAATGTGCTCTGCAACAGTTCTACTTCCACCTCCCACCCTGGTCTGTCCAGTTTTTACCTCTCCTTCAGAGAGTAACACCCATCTGTGCTCACTGCTTCAACTACAACTTTAGAACAAACAATTCAGTCCAGCATCTATTTCCTTTTTTTGCAGTATGATCTCATAAGAAGAAACATAGTGAAAGTAAATTTAATTGAATGCTCACATCATTCAAATGTAAACTGATGGAAACATCAATATAAATTCACTCTGTAGCTCTGAAACTTTTCTTCTAGCCTTAAGGTAGTAAGTAACAATGGCTCTGATCACAAATATTCGCTTTGTACAACAGTGAAGGAAGTATATAAAGATTTGTACTTTTTCAGAATTACTTACTCTTGGATAAGGAAGCCCACTGGTAGTATTGAAAGCTGGCAGGAGTTTGTAACCCAATTGCTTTGCCATTTGGAGAAGTTCATCATTGTACCACTGCATGTATTCACCTTTTTCTTTCAGCATAATTGCCAGTGAGTGTCCACCCAAAAGACCTCTATAACCACAGAGACAAAATATTATGCATATCTACAATTATTAAAAGTTACTACCTAAAATGGCATATTTTGCTATCAACAATTTAGCATACATGAAGGAAGACTACGGAAGAACTTAATTTTTTACTGGGTACACATTTATGACAAACTACCATAATCACACAGCTAGCATACTTTATAAATCAGATGTCTATGTTGTAAAATATCTGGCATTTTTAAGTATCTTAAATTTGCTTAAAATGAAGAGTAGCATAGGTATCACATTTATTTTAACAAACATGATAAATTAATTTTAGTAAATCTTAATTTATTTTATCTTCAGGACCAGGAATCAAACACAGGCCTAGAGCATACTAGCTGAGCTATATCCCTAGCTGACAAATCTTAAATTTAAAAATGTAACTCTATCATCATAAAATCTTTAACTCTATTAGTATAATAAAACAATCCTACTCTACCAAACAATAAATTCTGAAAAGCTAAACTTTTTTTATATTTAACTGAATTAAACCTTACTGTGACAAAAGAAATGAGTTGCAATATCACAAAAGTAATCTTTAATATAAAATTTACCAATATTGAAATGAGCTAACATATCTTTTAATTTTACACTTGTAAGTATCTCAATAGTATTTCAAATTGTTTACTTGAGCGGCAATCCTGGAAATTTAGTTTCCCTTAGCTTCTGTGCAGTTACCTTGCCTAAAAGTAGCAAACCACTAAGCTCATGAAATAGCTGGGATGAGCTAACATAACCAATGTTCAACCTTACACAGTCATTACCTTGATTTGTGTGTGCACCTACAAGACATGATCTAAAAATACAGTGAATTTTTAAACTTAAAAAAGTATCATAGTAAAAGATGCATTGCCATTAATCCCACACAAAATACTCTGCTCTTGTTTCAACCAGGTTTATCCGGTTGTCCCTGCCATTTTCTGAATGAGTTTTAGAAGTTCTCTTTTGTGTTGTTAGCTGCACTGTCATGGCTGCTTTCATATCCTAAAGCAAAGCAAAAGACTTAGTTTTCACTATCATTTTGATTCTGGAGAACAGTCGGAATTGTCTGGTGCTAGATCCAGTGAGCGGGGTAGATAAGGACATGCCGTGACATTGGACCAGCCTTCCTCTGGCACTTGTTAACACCATTCACTGTATTTTTTTTTATCACAACTTATAAAGACACTTCTATTTCCAAAGCTCTTTGCCATTTGTGACTAATAGCAGCACAGTCACAGTTTCATAATACCCCAAATTTTGTCTTTTACACAAAACTTAAATCATCCTTGAGAATTACACAGTATACCCACTAAGCTTTTGTTATTAAAATTTAGCTATAGTGTTTTACTTACATACTTACCCAAGAACTCTGATGTTTGTTTCAAAGACAGATACAACTACATCATTATCTAAATTAACATCTCTTAAAACTTTTCTCACTGCATCTTCAAATTCTTTAGTTTTATTTAATACCTAGAAGAAGAAAATTATTAAATAAAGTTCTTTTCTACCAAGTCAAGGAGAAATACAATCAGAATGAGCTACTAAAACCAACTAAGCTTTAAAGCTCAAAAAAATAACCCATACAAAATAATGTATTTCTTAAACATAAAACTGAAAAAAGTACATCTTTCTACATTTCAGTTAGCCCTTTACACACTTGTATTTTAGATACAGTAAAGTGTCTTCAGCACTTCAAAGCAATTAGTAAGAGAACTGATACACATGGTTTCCCCCTATATGAGAATTACAAAGCAAAAATAAAGAACAATAAATGATAGATGAAAGGAAGCAGGGAGAGAAGGAAGGGAAAGAGAATGAAAAAAAGAAACGAAGGTGTGTGATGTACATGTACCAACTCCTCACATTAAAAAAATATTAGATACTGTCCACATGTACTAATAAAATAAAAAATTTAAAAAGAATTGATATGGCCGGGTGTGGTTGCACACGGCTGTAATCCCAGCACTTGGGAGGCTGAGGCAGGAAGATCGGTGTGAATTCAAGACCAGCCTAGGCTACAAAAGTGAGCTCAAAGGCCAGCCTGAACTGCATAGTGAGATCCTGTCTCAAAAAAAACAATAATAATAATAATAATAATAATAATAATAATCAAAAAAATCTTAAAAAAAAAAAGAACTGATATATATTTGAGCTTTTCTAAGCCAAAAATCTAAAATCCAATCAGCTCTAAAAGCTGAAGTGCTCTAAAACATTTTGAAACCCAAATGCCCCAAAATATGTCCAAAATGTGAAATTTTGGAAGCTTTAATTGCCATGCAGATATCATTAAAAATGTTTTATTAGATTTTCGAGCATTTCAGATTTCAGAATTTTGGATTAAGGTTGCTCAATTTCTAACATCTTTGTTAAGATAATAATATTTCAAGCCGGGCGTGGTGGCGCACGCCTGTAATCCTAGCACTCGGGAGGCTGAGGCAGGAGGATTGGTGCGAGTTCGAGACCAGCCTGGGCTACAAAAGTGAGCTCAGGACCAGCCTCAACTGCATAGCGAGACCCTGTCTCAAAAAGACAAAAAAAAAAAATAAATAAATAATAATAATAATAATAATAATAATATTTCAAAACATAAAAAACCTTTTTTTTGTTTTGTTTTGTCTTTCTGAGTAGAGTCTCACTATGCAATTTAGGCTGGCCTTCAGTTCATTTTGCAGAAACTGGTCTTGAGTTTGCAGGATTGTCTTGTAATCATGAGTGCTGGGATTACAGGGCATGCACCCAGCTTAAAAAATCTTTGATATCTTGGGACTTCTAGTCCTAAACATTGAGGAAAAAATAAAACAAATAAAAATCCATGATATACTCAAAGTGAGCTCTCATGGAGTTTGATTTAGAAGCCAAAACAAAACAATCATTCTGTTCTAGCACTGTATTAGAATTGCTTAGTCTCAGAGAAAGCTCTTTGGGGTTGAGAGATAGCTCAGTAGAGTAAGTGCTAGCCTGGTAATTGCAAGGTCCTGAGTTTCATCCTTGGTACCATAAAAAAAAAAAACCAAAGCAAACGAAAAAAAAAAAAAAAAAACCCAAAACAAACAAACAACAACAAAAGAAACCCAGAGATCTCAGACAAAGTTCTTTATTCGCCTGACAGATCCTGAACCACACAGCTGCATCTTTACCCTGTAGGCATCCCATTCACTAAAGAGGCCATGCTTCAATGTTATTCCAGGCAAGAGAACAGCACACCTGAGGACCTGCGATTGATCCTCAGCACTATTAAAAAACTAAAACTAAAAATAAAAAAGTAAATCCTGGCTTGAATTGGTTCTTCACTCACCATCTGTGTGATCCAATTGGTCAAAACAAGCTATTTTGAATTCTGAGCCTGCTCATTCATTTAAAAAAACAAAACAGAAAAAACCTGCTCCTCAGCAGACTGTCTGACTTAGTGTTTAATATCATGCAGTTCTAGAACCCTTTTTTACTCTTTATTTTTTAACATTTTATTTTACTTTATTTTAAAAAGTAAAACCGAACAACACAAAGATAGAAACAGGGTAACACACAACAGATATGGTACAGATTTTCAAAACAAGAATAGAAAAATAACAATGGCTGTTATATTACCTATTTTTATCATCAAATCTGTTGCTCAGATTTAACAGATAAACTAAAAACTGGATTCTTAAAATGAATAGCACAAATATGTCACTATCATTTCATAGGCTTGATTTTCCAGTCTAAATTATATGTTATAAAAGACTACATACAAAAGAAATTTACCTCTATTTGATTGATCTTTTTATTTGATAATATTTTCTGGTACTTTTTATGTAATCTGATATTTTCACTAAGACTGTTGTAGTTATATTCACTAAGAATATATACAGTAAATTTAAGAAAAATTAAGTTAGGGAGGCCCTCAGTAATAATAGGAAACCTACTTTTAAATTGACTGCTTTTTCTTCTCAATCTCAAAAGCCATGTTATAGTTTGTATTTAGTTGTCCCCCCAAAGCCTCATGTAAATCATGGGGCTTTCATGCGCACCGCTTGAGGGACGTGGCCAAATGATCGGGGCGTGGCTTGAGGGGCGTGGTCAAGAGGCGCCAACCATTAAACTGCTGTCAGAGGCTTTCCTCCTTATTCCAGGAGGTGGTCTCTGAAAGTATGGAGCAGAGCATCCTGGTCATGGCAGCGCTCCAGCCTCTCCTTTAGACCCTATGAAGCGGGGGCAGCATCTTGGAACCTCCAGTAACTGTGAGCTAAACAAATCTTTCCTCACCTAAGCTTGTGTGTCAGGTATTTCTCATAGCAATGACAGAAAAGTAACTGAGACACCATGCAAATTCTGCAGCAACAAGTACAGACACACAGGTCCTCATACTTACTATTGGGAAATTTTTTACTCTCTCAATCCTACAAACTAGTGTTTTTAATATCACTTTGTTAAATGTTTCTGTCCTTACTCTATTTATTGAGAATTTTTCCCTTGAGTTTATATTCAAACTTCCTTGTACACGTATTCTTTATGGTCTGTACTACTTAAACTAGGACAAAAGAAGAAAGTCTCTTTTCCAAAATCAAAACAACCAAGAATAATATCACTATAATTTGTTCCTGAAAAGAGCGTAAGTTATCGTTGTACAACGTAAGCTAGAAAATTCATTCTAATAATAGCTCCATTACTTAATGAGTTTAATTTCAGCTTAGATTTGTAACTGAAAAAGGATAAGGCCAGATCTCTCCTTTCTCCCCACTGTAATTTGTTTGAATTTCTCCCCTAATTTCACAGTAATGTAGAATTCAAGGGTACACCCAACATTTTACTATATGACTCCACAACAATCAATAGAAACTACATGACTGATTTTTAGAACTGTTTATGTTTGAAAATCGAACTATAGGAATAGAAATTCTACTTACATCATGGTGTGACCAAAATAAAAATGGTTAAGATTATGTGCACAGTTACAAATGATATCATTAATATTTTCTAATTGCTAAATGGGAACATGAAAAAAATCATGCCAAAGTTAACTAGAAATATTAATACTTGTACTGGAAAATGTAGAAAATAGCATTTCTTCCTAATTTCAGAAAACCTTTCAAAGTACTTTAATTCTGCTCTAATTCTTCTGTTTAAATTTTTAAAAAAATGTTGAAGATGATGAAAAGTTCAAAATAAATTTGTACAGTTCAAGGCCATAATGATATATGAGTTGCATTGCTTATTCCCACTTAATAAGATTGAAACTTAAAGATATTGGAGCAAGGAAGATAGCTCAGCATTCTAAAGCACCTGCTTAGCCTGCTTAGGCAACCACAAGGACCATGGTTCAATCCCTGGCACCACATGCTATGCCAGCCCCACCCCCAGGGCAGGCTGAGCCAGCCATAACACAAATAGAGTTTTTTTTTAAAAAGATAAATTATTTTAAAATATTTATAATGATTTACTGATCTTTACTCTTGGCTCCTTCAAAGACAGCTTCAACAGGTATTACTTATCTGATCCTGAACTGGAGATTAGTAAGAAATAATGTAGTTAGCAGGGACAACTGTCTATTTTAGGCCCTTCTGAAGTGAAAACAGGGGCCCAGAGAAGTTAAAATAATTTAGTCAAAGTCACAGGTACCTCTCATGTGATCACCTTATGCTCCTCCCTGCTATCAGGAGTAATCCAAATTCTCATCCCAATTCATACAGAGTGGTGTGCTTGGTCACACCAAGCATCTTAGCAGGAATACGGACTCTTAAGTCCCACCTAGGTCTATTGTGTTAGAATTCACATTTTAGCAGGTTTCCTAGGTGACTTAGTTATATTGAAGTGTTAAAAGTCCCCATTCAGATTCTCTTCCAATCTTTTGGTCAAGGCCTCATATTTGGCACTTTGACAAGCTCCCAGGGAAGCTGATAACCAGTCCCATGTGTGACACTTGAAAAAGATGTAGGTTCCACAAACAGAAGGCCCCACCCTCTACTTTGAGTGGAAAGCTGGAGACACAAAAATAAGCAAGGAGCCTAGAGAGGTCATTAGAGTATGCAGCAATCATAGCAGTGGACCCAGGAGGGCCACAAGTATTGTGACACTGGGGAAAATGAGGCACATCTCAGTAGAAGCTCCCTGCCACGGACTGCAACCATGTACTCCTGAGCTGAGCACAAGTTTGGCCATGTAGACTTCTGAGGAGTCTGTGATCTACCCTATAAACCTGCAGTAAATTCTGTTCCACTTTTTAAAAAGACAAGACAAAAATATTTTCTCACATTAGGTGTTGAGATAAGAACTGATTTTAAAAATAAAAAGTACGTATCTAAAAAGTGCTGTATCACTGTATAGTAATTCAAAAAATTAGCATGTATCACAATCACCTAGAAGCTTGCTTGCAAAGAGGCTGCTAGGCCCCTTTGCCAGCTTCTGATTCTGTATGTTTCAAAGAAAGCTGAATAACCTGTATTTCCCAACAAATCCTAACAAATATTAATACTATTGGTCCAGAAACCTTTAGAACCAATGCCAACATAATAGGAATAGCCTGAAGGATATAAACTTTAAAATAATCAGAAGGGACAACTGATTTTTTAAATTTATTTTTTTTGATACAGGTTCTCTCTATGCAGTTCAGACTCATAGTAATCCTCCTGTCTAAGCTTTCCCAGTGCTGGAATTACAGGTATGCACCACCATGCCTGGTTTCAGTGGCCGGCCTAAAGTGCCTGGGGGGTTCCAGTGCCAGAACGGCATGCGGTACCAGGGATTGAACCCAGGTCCTGGTGCTTTCCAGGCAGGCACTTAGACCACTAAGCTATCTCCTCAGCCTCAAGGATAACAGATTTTTTTTGGGGGGGGGGTGGGCAGGACCAGGGATTAAACTCAGGTCCTTGCATTTGCCAGGCAAGTGCTTATTCTACTGAGCTGTCTCCCTTGCCCCCAGATTTTTAAACATAAGAAGTTATGCAGCCTGGAAACATTTTTTTCACTTAAAATAATATTTTATAAAACATATATGGTATCTGAGGTCCAAGTTCATGAAAATCAGTGGGGACATTATAGAGGAATGATGGGGAACACATGATATGGGAAAGTACAGCTAAAAAGATAGAATGGGAAAGAGGGGTAAATGCCCCTATCCAAGCACTGTCTCAGCTCATCTATTTAAGCACTGTCTCAGCTCATCTATTCCCTCCGAACAAAGAAGACCTGATGTGAATTATCCTGTAAACATTACCAGTAAATAACACTACTTAGCTTCTCCCAGGTAGTCACTTGCACTGTCAAGAATATTTCGAGCTTTTCTTTTCCCCTGCTATCTACAGAAAACTTAGAACCACTAAACCAAGAGTAAAATATGCAAGTTGGACATGGAAGTGCACTCTTGTGATACTAGTACTGAGGAGGCTGTGCTAGGAGGATCACAATGTACTCAAGGGCAGCCGAGGCTACACAGAGTTCCAGGGCCAGCCTGAACTACATAGCAAGAACCTTGTCAAAGCAAAGAAACAAAGAAGGAAGGAAGGAAGGAAGGAAGGAAAAAGAAAGAAAGAAAGAAAGAAAGAAAGAAAGAAAGAAAGAAAGAAAGAAAGAAAGAAAGAAAGAAAACAACAAAACATCCAAAATAAATCAAAAATAAAAAAATTAAACCATACAATATTTTTCATAGTTCCTACAGTGTAGCTTACACATAGCATTATTCGCCAAAAAATGAAGTTATGATTTTCAAAACTCTGACCCAGCCAAAAAGGTGTATATAGCTAGATGTGGTAGTTCACAGCTTTAATCACAGCACTCAGGAGGATTGCTAGGAGTTTAAAGCCAGCTTGGGATACGTAGTGGGTTTAGACAGGCATTACATAGCAAAACCCTGTCTCCAAAACAAAGTTCAAAACAATACAAAGTTTTCTTAATCATTGCTTTATTTTAAAACTAAAGAGAAACATTAGAAAAGTAAATAATACTGAGCCTCATCCAGAAGAGTTAAACTGAATAATCTGAGGAGGGATTTTTTTTTTTAAACATCACAGGTGATCTTCGTAAACTGTGATTAGATTTGAGAATCTTTGTTCTAACATTGGCACAGTGAAAGAAGAATATAGAAACAGTATCAGGAAGTAAAACCTGATTCTGAAAGTTTTCTGCTAACCCAGATTTTTTTTCTGAAATATTAATAGCATACAGAACACAAAAGCTAAGAATTATATTTTAAGGAAAATCTTAAGCAAGCTACTTTTATATTGTAAATATCTATAAGTAAAATGCTAAAAAGACAGTACACTGAGAACTCATGACATCTACAACTGAACTATTCCCTATGTCATCAAGAATAATTTTGAAGCAGAATTATCCCAAATTAATTTCTGTATCATTTAAGATTGAAATAGAAAGCCAAGAGGTAATCAATTGGTGTTAAAAATAACTGCTAGAAAAAATATATTTTTATTTTTCAATCAAAAATTATAGTTTAAATAATTTCAATATTATTGCAAAATAGCACTATGGCACAAGAATATTAATGGCATTTTCCAAAATGTCTTCTGATTCCAACCATCCTTTTATATAGGTGCGAGAAGGGGCCTTCCTTAAGAAGATGGCATTACTGAAGCTAACAATGCCACAAATCACTTAGCTATCTCCATTAATGGACAAAATTCCAACTGATAATCACTTGATATCATCACCTCAAAGATTTACTGAGAAGCAGATCTAAACACTTCAAATTCATAAGTCTTCTATTTCATATTTATTGTGTTAAGTTTATAATACTTGAGTGTGCATATTATATTGATAAAATAAGTAAATCCAAGAAGAATCAAACCTACCACAAGAGTATCCAAAGAATCAATCAGTGTCAGGGAAAATCTAAGAAAAAAGTATAACGAGACACAAAATTTAAAATTCTAAATATTTTATCCATGAATGTTTAAGTTGACTTATTATATCCAACTGACTGATACTTTCTATTAACTAATAGTTATGTGTACCTAAAGTATAATGTAACCTATAAAACACTGAAAAAAAAAATCAGAAAAGTCTTAACATTCCACATTTTTTAAGATGTATAAAAATATTCATTAGCTCTTTTTAAAATATTAAAGCAGTAAAACATCATGTGTTAATAATTTTACATATATCTTTAAATTTACACATATTTTAATTTACTCTAGATTAACTTTTTCTGACCTAATGGGCAAACTGATAAATTTTTACAACACACAGTAAAAAGGAATAAAGAAGCCTAATGCAATACTCAGAGAGTCTTTACAAGTTAGACTGCACCCAGGAATATGGATGTAAATTGCCTCTAGGAAGTCTAGCAGTTGGTATTGTGAAATGCCACACCAGGCTTATACTCACTTTCCCAAGGCATCATCCACGTCACCCCGACTTGGCTCCTGGCCCCTAACACGACCTCTACAGGTTAAAGGCATGAGTTCGTCTGCTGGATAAGCATGCTCCTAGATAGAAAAACCTCAATAAGTTACTAAGGAAAATAAGTGACAGTAGACAACATGTACAAAGTATGATCTTTTCACAGCTTAAAAATAAAAGTAAAGTGAAGGTCAGTCAAAAATCATACTATATATGGCAAATTTAAAAGTTTAATCACAAATTCACTATGTGCTTGAAGAAATTGTAACTACCAAAAACTTAAAAAATTGATCATCTGATATCCCTCCCCTAATCTCACTCCCCAGAGGTTACATTTATCCATATACATTTAAATATATGTACATATGAACATATATCATTTAAAATTTTCATTTACAAAAAGATGCTCATGCTATAGGGACATACTGTTCTAAAATTCACTTATGGAAATTACAGTTTTTTCATGCTTAGTGTTACAG
The DNA here is from genome assembly GCA_004027025.1 of Myocastor coypus. Classification (NCBI taxonomy): domain Eukaryota; kingdom Metazoa; phylum Chordata; class Mammalia; order Rodentia; family Myocastoridae; genus Myocastor; species Myocastor coypus. Next base: position 22,775 of record PVJA010016411.1, on the reverse strand, counting down.
GTCTACTTTAGAAATGCGAAGTGACAATTTGATATTAGGTAATACTGAATATTTATAGTCTAAGCACAATTCTATTTACTTTATAGTTTAATTATTACAAGTTCTTTGAACTACTTTTAGTTACAGTTAAGAAAACTGAGGTCCAGAGAAATCAAGCATAGGTCATATAGCTACTAAGTGACAAGATTTAAAATTCTAAGCAAGGTAACCTAATACCAGAGGCCTACATCTTAAAAGTACCTCTTCTCACAGTATTCCACACTATTAATATGTTAAAATGTATTTATTTCTCTGTTGATGTACTTGGATACTGGTTTCAATTTTTCACAATATAAACAATGCTACAGTAAACACCCATGTGCATAGATACACAAAATCTTTTGTACAGCTGTGTGCCTAGCAGACTTTCCTTGCTTTAATGACCAAGTTACCTCCCTGTGACTAGTTTACTAAATGAGGAACTATATATTCAGAACAAATGGCCAAAAAAAAAAAACCCTCCAATTTGATGGCCTTTATTTGCATAACTCTTACATGCAGTAATGTAATATATAGCGGAACATAAAACTATAGTACTATACAGCAGTCATCAAAAATCACAGTACTGTAGAAACAAGGTATACTGCACAAAAAAAGAGACTGAGGCTCTCTAAACAAGATGTACAGAACTATGAACCCCAAAAGATGTTTTACGCACAAATAGTGTACCTCAGTTACAAGTCCAAACAGTAGTTGAACAAGTAGATCACCATCAAGCAAAGATCTATCTGTATATATCTTGTATATGCTAGTATGTCTGTGGATTAGTTAAAAATAGATCCATAGGTCAAGGGGATGGATAATTTTTGATAGTTACCACCAAACTTATTATTTATTATACTGTTACTAACACAGGAAATAATTGATGCTTTCCATTTGCCAATCTCCGGGATTTTTTTTTTTTTTTTTTTGGCAGGACCAGGTTTGAACTCATGACTCATGCCTGCCAGGCAGGCAATCATGCCACAGAGCTATCTCCCCAGCCTCTCTCCTGGATTTTAATTGAAAATATTAAGTCAAGCTTCAGCATTAATAAGGACAAGCATTTTTTATATGTGCCATTGCTATTCATTTTTTGAAATGTCTGTTTATATTTTTTGTCATTTTTGCCTATCTTTTATTTTTTGTTGTTTTCCCAAAATAGCATTCTTATACATTTTGTTTATTACACAGTAAATATTTCCTCCTATCTTTTGTTTGGCTTTTGATTTTGTTCACAATGCCTTCACCTTAAGCTATAAAAATGTAGTTAAATCTGTAAGCTTCTTTATGGTTTCTGGATTTCAAGCATGCTTTTCAAATTATCCCAGGCCTCTCAAAGTAGCATTCTTATAATTTTTTATTTTTGACATTTACAGATTTACTCTACCTGGAATTGATTTTTGTTTATAATGTGAAATAGGGATTTAATGACACCTGCTCCCCCAAAACTGCCAATTTTCCAAATGCCACTTTTAAAAGAATCTTTTCTTTCCCTAAGTGCTTGACATGCCAGACTGTTTAGTTCAAAACTGTACAGAAACACATTTCAGTATTCTGTATTCTATTCTACAGTTCTAGCTTCCCATTTCTATTCTAAAACCATTACCTTAATTACTCTTATCTTTGCAACATGCTTTTCAATTGTTCTGTATAGTTTTTAAATTTCCTTCAAATGCCACTGAATGTTTTTTTTGTTAAATATATTTAGTGCAGGGTCTACATGGTCTCACTACACAAATCAGACTCGTAGTGATCCTGTTTTCAGCCTCCCAAGCACTGGGATTACAGGGGCATGCCACCACACCCAGTCTTAGTCGCCCTCTCAGCACACAAACTGGGGATTAAACCCAGGCTACTGCATTCTGCCTAACCAGGCGCTCTAATCTGCTGAGTTATCTGGCCAGCCCTTTAAGTTTTAATTGGAAGAATATAATTTGAAGAAAGTGGTATCTACAAACTGACTCTTCCCATCTAGTAACACACTGATTCAACCTTTTACAAATTTAGTTTCTTACAGGTTTCTCATATCTCTTTAATATTTACTAATAGGTACTTTATAGTTTAGGTTACTGGATTTAAAAAAAAAAAAAAAAAAAAAGAATCACCGTGGTAGTTAATAGTCAGTCTAGATGGTATAAAAAAAAATACATGCAGAAATCTTCTACTCATATAAACACAACAAAAATACTGTTTAAGTACTTAAAAATAGTATTTAATGTATAGCTGAGCTTGAAAAGGAAAATATTTTAAAGTACCAAAATAAAAAGATAAAACTGTATTAACAAAGATAATACAACAAAGGCACTAGACATAGGGTTCAGTCATGCCCAAAAGGCATGGAGTAGATGCTTTGACCTTGTACACATGGCCATAAGCCAGAACTAGGCGCTTTAATTTAGTTAACTGCTTCTACAGAACTAGACTGGAATGTTCCCACCTGCTAGTGATGGAACTTAATATGTAGGGCAGAATTGTTTCTTCACCAAGGGAGAGTCTCTGAAAGCTTGATAAAATATGGTTATGCGAAGCATCTCCAGGTTAGAATCCTAACTACATGTTTCAATTTTAGGTAACATTAACTCCTTGACAAACACAGAATTAACATATTCACATTTTGTCCTACTTGATTTGGGACTTCTGTCAGTTATGCTACTTTAGCTTTCTCCCTGCCTGGTCTTGCTATGCACAGGCTTTAATCACTTTAGCTTAAATAAACACTCAACAACATAATTCAAATGCCAGTCATCCTGGTACATTGACTTTGAGATATTATATGATGCTAGTTCCTTAGCCCATGAATCACTAAATAACCAGTGCTCATCATAATCAGTGATAATAATATTACTTCTTTCAAGTTCTGTCAGTGATCAATCAGTGCATGTATGACTATATTCATGGGTCTATTAATGTAGCCATACACATGTCCTTTAGTTCATACACAGACAGCAAGTGTGTCATGTGCCTTCTTGTCCCTCACAATCATCCTACAGGACAGTTTATAAAAGTGGATAGAGGGGCCCGGTGGGATGGCTCAGTGATCTAAAGCGCCTGCTTGGGAAAGCTTGGGTAGCTTCAAGAACCGAGGTTCTATCCCCGGCACCACATGCTGCGCCAGCCCTGCCCTCAGAGCGGGCTGAGCCGGCCATAAAAATGAGTGTATAAACAAAGATTCTGAAACAAGAAATAAATAAATAAATAAATAGATAGATAGATAGATAGATAGATAGATAAATAAATAAATAAATAAAAATGGATAGCAAAAAAGGAATTAGTCAACAAAGCTGAAAGTTCAACAACACCTAATATAAGATTTTTTTGTTGTTTTTCTTGGACCAGGGATTGAACTCAAGACTATGCTTGCCAGGCAGGTGCTTAAGCCACTGAGCTATTTCCCCAGCCCTAATGACAAAAATAAATAACTAAATAAATAAATAAATAGGTGGGAATGGTGCAAGTGAAACTCAAATTTACTATTGATTAGTTTTCCTGCTGTGGACACAACACCTTAAATTCACACCTTAAAGGAGGATAGGCTTGATTTAGCTGTGTTTTAGGAGATAGGAACGCATGGCAAAAGGGGCATGGTGAAGCAGAGCTGTTTAGTATGTGGCATAGGAAGCAAAGAAAGGGAAACTACTCTAGCCAGGAAGGGCAATACCATGTATAATAAATAACCAAAGACACACCTCCAAGGCCCACCACGATGCACCTGACCAAACCTCCACATGACTCCCAAAGCCAATCAAGTTGGCATTCTATTCTAACTATCACAAACACAAATACAAATGAGGTTATAGAAGAAATGGCTAAGCTGGGAATGTTACTACTACCACCATTCAAAAATCTCTATAGCTGTGTAGCCAGGGAAACTCAGTAAAAGCCAAATTACTGACATAAATGTACAAAATGGCTGTGACATAGAAAATGTCACAGAGAAACTGATGTCTGAATAAAAGCTTAGTATTATGAAGAACTTCTAGAGATATTTCATGGCACTAAAAGAGTAAATTATAGTGTTTGAAGTTAGTCCAAATTTGGAACAAGGGGGCTGAAGAGATAGCTCCGTGGCACAAGTACCTGCTTGGCAACTGCAAAGTGATGAGTTTGAACCCTGGTCCCACAAGAAAAACAAAACAAAACAAAAAAAAAAAAAACAAAAAAAAAAATGGAGGAAGTATGACAATTTACCAAGTACAGAAAACATGCTTGGTCCATATTTTCAGTAATATAGTGAGTGGTTAGCAAGGCAAAAATATTGCTCAAACTACTTTCAATGAGTTTTCATCTAGAAGTACTATTTTTCCATTTTTTAATATGTTAAATGATAATACAGGTTTGCTATTTTTCTATTTCTCCTTATATCAGAAAAAAAGATTTGACAAAATTGTGTGTGTGTGTGTGTGTGTGCAGTGGTGGTGGTGGTGCTGGGGATTGAACCAAGGGCCTTATGCATGCAAAGCAAAAATGCTACCACTGAGGCACATCTCCAGTCCCAAGATTTTGATTTTTGAAGGTGTACTCTGGCCTGGAACCATAATTCCTAGAGTTGCTAGTGTTAGAACTCTAAAGGAAATTGATACACACCACCACTTTATGGCTACTCCACTCTTGTTTTTGCTTTCTTCCAGTACTGAGGATTGAACACAGGGCCTTCACACTGACCTATATCCCCAGCTCTCCATTTTTGAACTTCTTTTTCCTTGAGACAGGGTCTTCCTAAATCACTAACTTGCCCAAGCTGGCTCAAATTTTCCATCTTCTTGCCTCATAACCCAAGATGCTAAGAATACAACACCACGCCTGGCTCTGAGGTTTTAATCTGAATCTTCTCTTAGTTACCTGGCATCCTCAGCTAATTTGTTCTTATTTGTTTTAAACATGGGTATTTTTATTTTGCTGGTATCCCTGGGTTAGGCTGCCTGTCACCTTACTTATACTGTACTTCAGAAATAACTGGAATGATCATGAAATGCTTAAGACATACACTCTTTCCTTGAGAAATTTAAAGACACAGTTCCACACTCTTACTGCACTGAGTAGTGCTACAGAAAGTTTCTAAGATAAGTCTGATATTTTACACACGGATGGGTTGTTTTGATCATTCAAATTGTCACATGATTCTTTAATTCTTGATTATGATGCTGTCTAATTCTTGAAGTTTGGCAAAAGTATGCCCAGGTACATGTCTAACTCTCTACTAATCGGCATTTAGATTCCAAAGTCATAATACATTAATTAAAGGAAAACTTAAGGCAGAAAGGCCAAAGTTGAAGGTAAGCTGGGCACCTCAGTGAGTCTCCATTTCAAAAACAAATAAAAAATTTTCAAGAGGTTTTAGGTTCAGTGTCCACTATCCTGTCCGCCCCCCTACAAGGAGAGAAATAAAGAAAATATTATAGAGATCAGGGACAGTAAACATAAGGTCAAAAGAAAGGGAAAGACAAGAAGAAAAACAACCAAAATTTTTAAATCAGGTTAAAGAATACAAAAGTACTGAAGCCTGCAACCCTTCTGTATTTAGAAAACTTGGGTGCTCTCCACAGTGATTCATTCCCTGAGGAGAAGATTCCAGGAAGCAAATGTTTTGATAGAATTAGAATCCACACATAACTACTGAATTGTGAATTCAGTACAGTATTTTGTTATCTTAATAATGCAAGTCCTACATACTTTTTCATATGTCAATTCCAGAATTGATATCAGAACACATACAATATTGTATTGCTTTAAAACTTCACATTTAACATACATAAGTAACACTCAGAAAAGAAGGAAATTATTTTGAAGTTGCTGATGAAAGGTACTTTGTAAAAAGATCATTCAAATGTTAATTTGATTACAGCTTCTTACTATTTTATACTACTTTAAAAACCTCAAACTAGTATTTTGCTGTATAAGGCAATACACAAACATGTCTATCTGAAATTAAATATGAATTCAAACTTCAAATTAAGTGAAAGAATTCAAATCCTAAACTTACCTAGATAATAAAAATACTGGTAACAATTACAAAGTAGAATAATTAAATAAACTGTGAACCAGGTGTAAATGTACTTTATGTTCTTCTGTTTCAAGAATAAAAATAAAAATAAAACTACAGCCTTTCTTTGGGTTAACCACAAGGCAAATTAGAGAAGGTTTGCATAAATCCAGAGGAATGCATACGTGTCAAGTAAACAGACTGAGTAAACTTCAAACATCTTGGCTAACGTGGCCAAATAAAACACCTTACCAGGCTTCAAACATCCTGGCTATGTGAAAAATAGCTATACTCCTTCACAATGTGTTGCCAGTGCGAGGGGTAACTAACTCATTAACACAAGTTGGAGCCATAGAAATACTTAATTATCATTCAGAAATAAAGCTCAGATGATAACAGTGTCCTACAAAAATTAAGTAGAGGGAGTTGGGCAGATAGCTCTGTGGCCCTAGTGCCTGCCTGGCAAGTGCAAGGTCATGAGTTCAAACCCCAGTCACACACACACACACACACACACACACAGTAAAATTGATTAATTAATTAAAAATAAATAAATAAATAGAATACCTGCTTAGCTAAAAACTAAGGAGCAAAATAAATTTTTAGAAGTAGATTCTCTACATCAGACTGTAAATTTACCACATCTTTAAAATAACACAATCTCCTCTAAAATAGTCAAGTCAAAGCAGCATCAAAAATTTACTTTTTAGTAAAACCCTTTTGAAAACTTGATTTTAAGAAGCAATTTTTTGCTATTAAAACTAATAATTAAAAAGTCATTAGTTGAGTTACTGAAAATATCAAATGTAGTTCATTTTCAATGAAGTTGTGTATATTTTAAATGTTTTATTCCAGATCCTCATATTAAACATCTTCTTCCTCCAATAAAAGAAATAGCAGATCTATAGTGAATCTCCATGAGTAGGCTGGTCTAGAAGCCAGCTGGTTACAATCCTTCATCCAACTCCTTAAGAACCACACTGTCTTTTCATTCTGTGAGCCACTAGATCAACCCTCTGAAGAGAGTCCGTAATTGCTAAACCACAACACAACTTCTATCCAAGGCTCCTAGGATGTTCTCTGGACAAAATCCCTGACTGCTGCCTCCCCTACATTGACCCTTTTCAGCTTAAAGCAGCTAGATTATATCTTCAACCCTTCCTGCCTAACCACAGTTGAGGATACTTCGGGGTGGGGTGTAGAAAATAGTTTAGCTCGTTTATAAGTAAAGCACTGGCCAGGGGAAGGGCTTGAGATAGAGTTGGGTGAACAGCCAAACTGATAAGAACTAATATAAAAACAGACAGTGAGTTAGGACTTTGGACCAAGGATGAACTCAGGCAACATGAAATGCAGCTGGCCTCCCTACTGAAGGGAGCTGCACTCACTCCCTACTAGGCCTCAGAGTTCTGAGGATCATAAAATACAAAATAATTGGGTTTCTTCTCTAAAACTCCAGCTTCCTTCAGACTCTATATGTTAAAGAACTGAGTTAGACAGCCTGAGTCCCAACTGGGCATTTTAAGTGCACAGAGACATCAGTGATAGATGGCCTCTAAACAAGTAAGCAAGTCTGTGCTCTGCTTATCTACAATTAACTGTGAGTCAAGGGGCCATGCAGCCACACACAACAACAACTCTTGGAAATTCTTTTTACATGTGTGTGTGTGTGTGCGGGCCTGGGTTTGAACTCATGACCTTGCACTTGCCAGGCAGGCACTTGTGCCACGGAGCCATCTCCCTAGCCCCCCTCCCGGAAATCCAAGAGCTAGTATTTCTAATAAAAACCCTCCAGACCTCCAAAATAAATCTTCCTCCTTGTTCTTAACATATAAACAGCATAATATTTAGTAAGCCCATCACATAATGATAACAGATGCTACCTACTTATTGTACCTGTACAAGTTACCAGTTTCACTCCTCACAGCAAATTTTCTTACTCTCCTCTGTTCTTCATTTATACTCATTTACCAAACTATTCTTTCAAATGTTAAGGATCCATTTATTTTAATTATTAAATGATCACACTTCCTACAATGAACACTTTGTGTCCTACTTTATGAAATGTTTCTGGCAATAAAGAGAAATAAGTAGCAAAAAATGAAGTCACCTCATATGATTTTAATTAATTGCTGGAGTAAAGTACTGTATTAATCTTTTAAGTTTACACTCAAAAGTTACATGAAAACAGGTTTTGAAATTCTTCAATGTATCCTTTAAACTGGTTTTGGTTAACAAAATAAAACTGATGAAATAAAGTTATATGAATAAAAAAATGATAATGTTATAATGAAATAAAGTCTTGCTACTGGTTATTTTAAATTATAGCAGTTGATGCAAAAAAAGCATGGGATGGGGGCCTGGCGGGATGGCTCAATGGTCTAAAGCGCCTGCTTGGGAAAGCTTGGGAGGCTTCAGGGACCGCGGTTCAATCCCCGGCACCACATGCTGTGCCAGCCCTGCCCTTGGGGTGGGCTGAGCCAGCCATAAAAATGAGTGAATAAACAAACTAGGTTCTGAAACAAGAAAAAAATAAATAAAATTAAAAAAAAACATTAAAAAAAAAAAAAAAAGCATGGGACAAAATCGAATGCTTTTTCATGATAAAAAAAAAAATATGCTCAGCAAACTAGGGACAAAAGAGAAATTCATCTGGTGAAAAACCCTCTATAAAAAACAAAAACAAAAAAAAGCTAACTTTATCCTCAATAGTGAAAAACTAATAGCTTTCTCCCTAAAATCAGGATTAACAAAAGAATCTTACCACTTCTTTTCAACACAATACTGGAAGCCCTAACCACTGCCATAAGGAAAAAAAAAAAAAAAAAAAAAAAAAAAAAAAAAAAAAAAAAAAAAAAAAAAAAAAAAAAAAAAAAAAAAAAAAAAAAAAAAAAAAAAAAAAAAAAAAAAAAAAAAAAAAAAAAAAAAAAAAAAAAAAAAAAAAAAAAAAAAAAAAAAAAAAAAAAAAAAATATATATATATATATATATATATATATATATATACACACACACACATATATAAAATGCAAAAGACATACAGATTGCAAAACAAAAAGTAAAAGTATCTGTCTGCATAACATGATACAACAACCATAAGAAAAATCCTAAGGAATTTTTTTTCAAGGCTACTAGAGTGCCAGGGAGATAGTTCAGTGGCACAAGTGCCTGCCTGGCAAGCACAGGTTCTGAGTTCTATCCCCAGTACCAAAATATAAATAAAGGCTACTAGAAAGCACAAATGATTTTAGCAAGGTTGTAGGATATAAGGCTAATAGACAAAACATATTACTGATACATCGAATTTAATCACAATTTTAAACATCTGTGCTTTAAAAGTAATTGCTAAGGAAAATTAAAAGCCATAGCAAAAAAAAAAAAAAATAGCCATAGCAAACACTGGGGACTCTATCTACCACACATATATGCGTTAAAGAACTAGTATCTAACATATACAGTAATAAGCTGTATTCTACCAAATCAACTAAATGCTATTAATTAATAAACAGAGCTCCATGCATTTCCAACAATATGGATAAATCTCAAAAGCTTCATGCTAAATAAAAAAATTAAAATGAACACTATAGAAAACCACTTACATTAAATTCTACAAAATGGAAAACTGTAATGACCAAAAACCCAGATTAATAGTTGTAATGGTCAGAAGAAAAGGAATCTATCACAAAGAAGCATGAAGAAAACTTGGGGGTTATTATGGTTTGTGTATAGGTGTCACCCCACAAAGCCTCATGAAGCCATGGGGTGGACTTCTAGAGATTATGATTAATTCATGATCCAATGCTGGATTCTGCTACACCTGCCCGGGGACAGGTAGCCTGGATGCAGTGTAAGGCAGAGAGGCTTGCTGCTGCTGCTGCTGCTCCTTCCTGATTACTCTTGCTGTTTCGCCATCTTCCGCCACCATGAACTGCTGCCCTCCATCATGTGCCATGCTGCCTCTGGACTGAAACCTTCACAAACTGTGGGGCTAAGTAAATCTTTCCTTCCTCAATTTTGGGAGTCAAGTATTTTGTCCCAGCAGCAAGAGAAAAGTAACTAAGAAAAGGGTGATGAAAAATTTGGAGGTTATGCTGTGGTGGTTGTTAAATAACTGCATGCAATTATCCAACCTTACAATATAGTTCACCCAAAACAGGAGTTCTATGCTTATAAATTTTATCTCAGTCATCTTAATTAAACAAGTTCTATTGATCTACAAATCCTATATGGAATAATGGTATAGCAACTATAAAGCATTATGAGAAGACATGACAGAATTTCTTGCATAAGTTTGGTAGGGTTCTGATATGCTCTAAAAGTAGAAGCCAATGAACAATGTGCACAGAATGCATAGTAGTGCCAGCAGCAGTTAGTAGCAGTAGGAGTAGAAGCACTAAACTCTTACACAGGGCTTCCTATTTGCCAGGCATTAACTCTAAACCCAATACTCTGAGGCAGGCAAACCAACATCTACATTTTACAGAAATGTGAAAACAGACTCAGGAAGATGAGGTAAGTTTCCCATTGTACTCCAGCTAGTAGATGGCAGAAACACCTCACCCTATCCTACTCCAAGTCCAGACTTCTTGCTGTTAATTATGTTATATTATCTGTCTCTGGAAAATGCCACTATTATCCTTGGAACCAAAAAGTTTGAAGAAAATGCCCTAGTTGTAGATTAAACTAGAGAATAATGTTAGAAAGAACCAGTAGTCAACATTCACTGACTACACAATCAAAGGAGATTTACAGATCCTAAAACTCACTATAATTGTGTGTGTAATGAAGCCTGTTAATTCGAGTTTAAAAAATGTATTTATGTATCACATAATTATGTGCAAAAAATAAACATCTGATTACAGCATCAAGAATTTAATTTAGTTCCTTCAAAAATTTAGTAAGTATTTATGTTCCCAGTACAATGTTACGCATAGGACATACAAAAGATTAATTTATTAAGTATCAAAAATTTAAAAATCATTTGTGCTCAAAAAAATCTTATACTCTATAAGAACCTTTTTATCAATGCTCCCATTTAACCTAAGACACTGTTCAAAAGGGTTAAGTGATCTGTCCATGATCCATGCTAATACAAGATTTAAACTCAAAGCCACCTACCTATAAAGCCTGGACACTTGACTCTATAATGAAGCAATAATGTTCTTTTTTCAAATAACTTCGAATAAAAAGCTCCTCAATTCTGTTTAGTATTTTAGAACTACGTGTTCACTAAGTACTTCAAAAGGGGAAGTTTGCACTCTAGATTAAATCTTGGGTTGTAGATTATATATAGTGTATGGTACAAGTGTCATACATGTTTTGAAATAGCTGAACATTTGAAAACATGAATCAGGTATGGTGGTGCCATCTGTAATCCCAGCACTCAGGAGGTGGAGGTAGGAGGATCCCTTCAAGTCTAAGACCAGCCTGGGCTACACAGCAAGACCCTGTCTCAGAAAGACAAAAAGAAAACATGCACTGAGGTGGCCTGCAAATGGGTAGGACCCCACCAGAAACATAGAAAAGGGCATTACTTGCAACAGAAGTTGCCAGTCTTTAGAGTTGAAATCCCTCTTGTGTGCAACACCTCAGCCAGCCTCTAATTTAGATCTTTTTAATTTTTTTTTTTTTATGGCTGACTCAGCTTGCCCTGGGGGTGGGGCTGGCACAGCATGTGATGCTTGAACCTGGGTCCCTGTAGTTGCCTAAACTTGCCTGAGCAGGTGCTTTAGACTGCTGAGCCATCTCACCAGCCCATCTCACTTACATCTTATAAGTGGATAGGTACAACAAACAGTTACCCCATAGATCACAACAGGAACTAGGCAAGAAAGTCATCCAGGGGCTGTTGTCAGTACCTGACCTGCCACAAAACCCATTAAACAAGTATATTCTATAGTATGAAAAAAACCTGATAAAACATTCTACTGCTTTCCTAAAAGGGACAAGATATTAAAGATACTACACTCTTTAAAGAGAGGCTCCTATTTATAGCAAGATGTGGTGAACTTAGCCATCTGCATGTTATTTTAACACTGCAACAAAATGTATGCAATTATCATGAATCTTAAAACCATTACCCAGTAGGGGCTGGGGAGATAGCTCCGAGGCACAAGTGCCTGCTGGGCAAGTGCAAGGTCGTGAGTTCGAACCCTGGTCCCACAAAAAAAAAAAAAAAAAAAAAAAACCATTACCCTAGATTTGTTATGTTTTGCCCACATTTTGCCCTTAACTAAATTAGTTAAGGATAAGTTATTTTGAAATGCAATGGTTATGGCCTTGAAAAATCAATTTGGAACTGCATTTCCAATATATTTACACTCGAACTTGCATCAACATCATACTCTAAAAGCATTAGGAAGTTAAAATGTGCTCATGCCAAATGCAAAATATAAAATAGAACAAGTATCACCATATATAAACTGTTTAAAAAATACAAAATTGTGCTTAGATATTTATAGATAATGATGGTAATATATGAAAATATTTGGTCAGTATATTATGAAAATGGATTCAAAGAACTAGCTAAAAAATATTTAAAGCAGAATTAAAGTTAGTTCTCTGTCAAACTTTTACCAATTATATTTTATGGGTTATAATTGGAAGAAAATCTGTTGCTGTACTTTAAAATGTAAAAACATTACAGCTGGTCTTAGTGGTGCACACCTGTAATCCCAGCATTCTGGGAGGCTTAATGAAACTCAAAGCCTACCTCAAATTTTACAATGGGGGCAGGGGACTGAGGACATAACTTAGTATGAAGGCCCTGGGTTCAGTCCCCAATACTGGAAAAAAAGAAAGAACCGAACAAAACAAAAAGTCAGAAGACTGTAAGTAACTCTTGGTAAAATCTGATTAAACTATTCTCAAAATTATAAAAATTTATATGCAAAAACTTTAGACTAAGATATGTTTGCCATTTCATCTACATACATTGCTGTATGATAGATCTCTTAAACATCTTATCTCACAAAACTGAAACCTCTGTTTCATCATAAAGGAGCTCTAAAACATGTAAAAACAGAGGATGAGTTTATCTTTTTAAGCACAGATTTCCTTTATAGCATACACAAAATAAATTACAATTCCTTTTAAATTAAAGGAATTTTCTTTGACACCAAAAATAATATTTTTCTTTTTTACACTCACAATATCTAGCTATATAAGCACTCACTGAATGTTAACATGCCCAAGGAAACTTTAAACACAGTATTCTATCAGCTAATTTCAATTTATTGCTACCTTTTCAATAAATTTATCCCCTAAAGACTACTCTCATGAATACTCTGTTAATTCTGTTACTCTTATCATGAACATTCTGTTAATACTCTGTTATTTTTGCCCTGATTTTCTTTACAAGACATTTGGTTTTCTTAATTACCTTTATCAATACATTTATATACACATATATATCACACTCATCATAGGGAATTTATACCATTACATACTATATCTTGATTGTTCTTTTTCCCCAGTCTTCTTCCCTCCCTTCAACTCGTCTTCCTTTTCTTATTTACAAAAGCTTTGTTTACATTTGCCCTTTGAAACACTTTCTCTAAAAAAATAAAATGCTAGTAATTCAAGTTTTAAATTTTCCAGGTGTTTCTTCCCACACAACAATCAATTCATATAGATGATACATAAAGACAAGCTTTCTACTTACCATGTAGTTCCCATAAGCATGATCAAACATTTCCAGAACTTGGTTCCTAATTGTGAAAAAATAGAAATGGAGAAAATTATATCTTACTTATTGTTTCAAAAAGCTACTTCTTCAAAAGCAGACCAATACAATAAAGGAAATATTTAGTTAAAAAGAGAAATACACCACTTAACAGACAAGTTCACAAACTCACACAGAGCTGGGCCAAACTTTTGTAATTCACAGAAAGTTATATGAACCTCATTTTACATTTTTCCTATAAAAAATCTGTTGAATCATACCTACCACAATCAAAGGAAAGGAAAACAGATGCTGAAAAACAATTACCATACCTCTCAGCATAATTTTTAACATGTCTTTAAAAAGACCCTCAATGGAAATAATTACTAGTAGCATTTATTGATTATCCTGCCTGTTCTACTAAGAGAGGGATGGGATGTTTGAAACAGCACTTTATCAAGCGTTTGCATTCCCTTAATCTGAATAAAGCCACTAATGCCCATATTTATCAGTGTTTGCCATATTTTTAAGAGGTATGCTTTGAGACAGTCTACTTTCAAGAAACTGTCAGAAATAGTGTGTAACTACAACAAGAAATCTAAGGCTCAAAAGGAAATTTGTGTGACTTGGCTTATCTATTTCTTTGACTCTACAAGATGGTTGTTTAAAATGAGTATTTCATATCCCCGTATCTGACTAAAAATCCTATACATTTGTAACTAAGGAATCAATCTGTGGGTGAAACACCCTGATATTCAGGGGCTTGAGTGCCACAAGATAATTTAAGAAGCACATCTTTCTTCATTTTTAGTAATTTCTGTAAATCATCTTTATCTAAGGTTATATTGTCTGCCAACTCTATAGAAACTGAATTGTTTTATACTCATTTTTAAATAAAAGCATACAAAAACCAATATATTCCATGAAGGATAAGACTAATCATGTTAGATAAATCGTTCACAGCTCACGAATGGCAAACAACTGAGCTACTGTTTATCAATTCTTTTTTTTTTTTTTTTTTTTAATGTTTGGTTTAGGAGCGCAGAACAAGGGGTGTGACATTTTCTGTGTTTTATCACACATTATTATTGGAGCTTTCTTAAAATCACACCCAGATAAACCTAGTGAATCAGAATTTAGTTTTCTGAAAATCTTTAAAGGAGAAAGTAGTCGTGTAGCTGTGTATCTGTGCTGAACTCCGCCCATCCTGCACACCAGGGCAATCTAAATTAACAAGCTTAAATGATTCTAATTTCTCTTTTGCAAACTGATCTCAAAATGTAAACTGAAATCTCAGATCAATTTGGTTGGGTTTTTCCAGTTAAAAATTAATTCTACACTGGGCATTGTAGTTATGCCTATAATCCCAGGCCTCTGGAAAGCTGATATTTCTCTTCCACTTTTTAAGAAATGCAGCACAGTGGAGAAGTATGGGCTCTGGAGATATTCCTAAATATGAAAAAGGGCTCCATCAATGACTAGCTTTGCAAATACCAACAAATCAACCTTAAAGTTCACATTTTGTCAAAATGGATATCCCACCCAATGTATGAATAGGGAGGAAGCTCGCAGAGACGATGACATACAACTCAACATATGTTTGTAAAGTGCCCAGAAAAGGTGTATCCGGTTAAAAAACAAAAAACATTGAATTCATAAGAGAACCTTTAGCATATTTATTAGAACTCATTGGTAATTGTTTTGACAATATTTCACCTTCCATTAAGCAACCTTTTTGCAATTTTGAGAAGAGTGTAAAAGAGAAATTACAATTATTTAGGCTTGTTAATTTAGATTGCTCTACTATAAGGGGAAAAAGGGATTTAAAGGAGTATATAGGTTAAACTCTGATCATCCCTCCTCTCTTTCATCCTAACACTATGACATACATTATTTTGCTACTTTTTTCCAGGCTTACACAGTGTTTTTTTCTTAAAAATAAAACATGTTATGACACCTGCTTATTCTACAACTTGGTATTCTATAACTTTGTTTTTTGGGGGTAGGTTTTGTTTTGTTTTGTTTTCTGGACTTGGAAATACATCCTTGGTAGCCTTCTAATGACGTACCTCCATCTTAATCGTGAACATCAGTCTATAAAAAGGGTTCACCATATTCAACCATTTCTCTCCTAGGGTTCCTTTAAAATGTGCACCTCTGTTTGGTGGATACCCAGAGATAGGACTGATGAATCAAGAAGTACGTGTAATTTAAGGCACTGTTGAAAAGTGACAGAAATTTACAGACCCAGAAAGCTTTTTTATTATTATTTTTTTTAATGCCTGAAGTAGCCAAGACTGCATCCCTAAGTTTTACGTTTACTGATCTAATGAGGAAAAAGCAACTATCTCGTTTTAAATTGCATTTCTCAAATTGACTGGGTTGAGTAACTTTTCATATTCATCTCATTTCCTCCTCATAAGTGTTCATGCTGTTGCCCACTTGCAATTGATTCAGCTTTTATTTCTTTCTGGGGCTTTGCACATGTTAGTATTACTGACTCTAAATTAAATGCTGTAAATATAAGTTTTATGACACTCTCAAGACTTAAAACTCCTGTGAGTAAAGTAAGTAGGCACACTTAATTATGGCTTTTGAATAATACCATCAAATAGCCTCTCCTATTTGATGTACAGGAAAACACTTCAAGGAAAAGACACAATTTGTAAAGTTCAAGTTCCAACGAACGGCCCTCTTACCTAACAAGTGTCAACACCATTTCCTTAATTATGTGAGGCCAGCAACATTTCTCCATCTGGCAGCTCCCTTGTGCGCGAAACCTAACCAAGCCGCTGGACTTTGGTGCGTGGCTGTCCTGACTGCAGCCCCCTTCACGGGCCACTGACATGACAGCAGCACTGACACACCGGGCTAGCCTCAAGGAACTCGCACCTGTCACCGGCCTCCAGAGCGACACGGTGACAGACTCCCACCTTCGTGGACCCTGCCTACCCGCCAAGATCCTCGCTCAATAGCAGCTGTTTCAGTCGCAAGTGTGCTCCGGGGTTGCAATGACAGCCACCACGCCCTCGGTCGCTTTTACCTGGAAACCCACCCAGACGTTGAGCACCCTTACCCAAGCTTCTGTTTCTCCTCCCTACTCATGGGCGCGGCCCCCGCTGTCCACAGAGATGTGGCCGATACCAGGCAGAGCGCGGCTGTCGCGGCCACCAGGCTCCATGGCCCTCGCTGGGGAACCGAGGACCCACAACCCAGGCCGCCGCCGGCTTCGCTCATGGCCCCGCGGTTCCACGCACGCGCAGCTGCTACGCCCGGTCGGCGGGACACATTGCCGGATGCCGGTGGCGAGGGGGCTGCAAGCCGTGACGAAGGCTGGGTGTGGAGTGAGGCGGGCAGCTGCCAGCGTCAAACTGTTTGCCGAAGCCACCGAGCCGGTCCCCAGCGCCAGCGCTGCCACCGCCCTCCGCCCTCGGCCAGCCGGAGCGCCTCCCCCAGCTTTCCGGTGTCGTAGTCTAGGAAACCGCCTCCCCAACGGTACTTCCGGGCGGAGCGGAGTCGTGGAGCCTCGGGACCAATGGAGGCCGCTTCGGAGAGGGGCTGGCCCAGGCCGCGGGCGATAGTACTGGCCGGGAGGCCGAGCGCGACGCGGCAGGCAGGCGGGGCGGGCCTGCCGTCTCTTCTTGCCTCGGCCCGCGGAGTGGCCACCGGGGACTACCATTCCCGGCGTGCCCTGCTGCTCCCGGCGGCCCGCGGGCGCTCGCAGTTCGGCGCGGTGTTTCCGTCTTGGGCGGTGCGCGGCGGCTTGGCGCGCGCGGCAGGCTGAAGACCGTGGACGCTTCCGGGCGCTGCTCTTTCCCCGGCTCCCTGGGTCTTCCACCCGTCCCGAGCTACCTCGTCAACTGCTCCTCTCGCTCAGTGCGGACGGTGTTTCCTGCGGGGATGAGAGCGCTGCCTTGGTCGGTGCGCCTGTCGAGACGGCGACGAGCCGTCCGTGCCCTCGGGGGAAGTTAGGAAACACGAAAACCTTTGCGGTTGAAGCGCTGGGAGCTTTTTGTGCAAGCTGTTCGTCTCTGACAGGCAAGTACCACCTCACCCTGAGCCCTTGATTTCGTGAGGAAACCGCACCTTGGAGAAGTTCATTAACCTGCGTGCGCCCTGCTGAGTTGCGATCCTACCGGGCCCTGATTCGGCAGCCCTTGAGCAGCAGAGACGGGGGCGGGCACGTACAGTATAGGACACGATCGATAGTAGTTACTCGAAAAGCTGGGGAACCGTACAAGCTGTAAAAAATTAAAATAAAATAAAGTAATAGTCGTGAGATAAGGAGATTAGAACTTGAAGTTTGGGATGACCGATTCCCAGGTTATAGCCATTGTTAGTGGTTTCCCTTTGGAAAAATACTTTGCTCTTCTGTTTTAGTTCATTAGGTAGGTGAGGAAGCAAGCAGACTGGATATGATCGCAGTGAGTACAATATAAGCTGTACTCATTTCTTTGTTTTCTTTTTTTTTTTTTTTTGAGACAGGGTCTTGCTATGCAGTTGAGGCTGGTCCTGAGCTCACTTTTGTAGCCCAGGCTGGTCTCGAACTCGCACCAATCCTCCTGCCTCAGCCTCCCGAGTGCTAGGATTACAGGCGTGCGCCCCCACGCCCGGCTGTACTCATTTCTTTACGCGACGTTCAGGTCTGGAAATTTTCTTTCTTGAGTTCCGTCACCTCGTTTCTTACCTCTCTGTCTGACCTCTCTGTTTCTGTTGTCTTTCAGATCACTAACTTTCTACTCACACTTCTGCTTAGTTGAGCCTTAACTGCTTCTGTTGTGAATGACCGCAATATCTTCTGTGATTTCCAGGCCGCCTTACTCTGTTATGCATTAGTACCAAAATGGCATGCAAGAACGTCTGCAAAGTTTCTCACCGATTTATCTCTCCCTCTGTACTGCCCTGCCTCACTCAAGTCCTGTGCAATAACTTCCTTGTGAAATAACAAAACAGGGCCAGAGACTATTACCAACAACAGACAAGGGATGTAGAAAAGACAAAGAGTTTATTTAGGTCTGAGTAAACTGCACAGGGGGACAGACAGCAGGTGAGCTCTCAGAAGAGGAAATCTCACACCGACTGAGAGATTGGAATCCTTTTAATAAGGGTTTAGACAATTGTCGAAAGAATGTCTTTTTTTGGATCATCCAGCACCCAGCCAATCTTTAGAGCACAGCATTGTGTTCCAAATTACATGTTTACCATCACAGTTCTGAGAGGATCATTTTTCTGGCTTATGGAAGTTATTCGCCTTTAGATCAGTAGGTGATGAGGCTTATACATGTCTTCTAGTAAGGTGAGTCGGGACTCACTTGGAGGCGAGGAGTGGATGGGGCTTCCATCAAAAGGTTTATTGCTAATCCCCTCCTCTCCCCTCCTAACACACACTTTTTAACCAGAGTCCCCTTGTTAGGGGTTTTAACCCTTTTATTTCAATGGCCAACTGAATAATCATCCTGTTTTCTGTTCCTTTTTGTTCATACTGTGCCATTTGCCACCCTACCCTTGGTAAAACAGCCACAGCCCATTAAGACTCAAGTCAGATTCTATCTCCATAAGGAGAGGCTTTGTGCATTTTCTGTTACAGATTTTTAGTAAATGTAGAGTGTGTGTGTGTGTGTGTATAGTTTTTTATCTACAAAATGTAAAGGTAGTCATTTTATGTATTAACATGTAGGCTATAAAAATATATGAGGTCATTTCTGAACAGTGTTTAATGGTATCCTTTTTATAAACCTGTAATTCTGTGTTATTTCAATCTGTGTCCTCTTAGGCAGCTTTAATGATAAAGTCAGGCAAATAGGCCTGTGAGTTGGTGTTTGCTCTGGCATAGAGAATATAAGGTAAAGGTTAACACCAATTACTGTTATTTAAAAACTAAAAACAGAAAAGTAGTAACTTTCAGTTATATTAAAATATAGTCAGTTCAGTTATTTGGAGTTGGTTGTTGGTAATATCTCAGTTTTCTGTACCTTCCTGAGGGCAAAGCCTTTATAATTAATTCATATTTACTATCATTAAGATACAGTGTACTGAAAAAAAATAATTACTAGATTTTAATGTTTAACCTTATCTTCATCTTTGTTTTTTTTTTTAAGCAAAAACTGCATTTTTAAGTGTATAATGAGAAACCAGAACATATTTTTTAATGACTTGCTAAATAGTAAGCATCTGTTTCACCCTACTAAAATTCAGTTTCTATGAAACGGTTAAGTCTACTTTTTACTGACCTCTGAAGACCATCAAGTAGAAAAGTTGATGTGGCCTAAAAAGTTTCAAATTGATTTAAGGTAGACACCTATTCGAGTGGAATAAAGATTTATTCACAGAGTACATTTTGAACAAGATCTCCTTTTAGCCTCTTTATGGAAATAGTTTAAACTTACCTAATTGGCGTTTTATGGACACTATGAAAATTTATTTTCATTGTTTAAAAAATTATACACTAGCAATAAAAAGGATGTAGGACATAATGAGAGCATTGGTGTTGAGGAGAGGAAACACTAGAGGAAAGCAATTGAGAATGACAGAAAACAGCTGATAAAGAATTTGAGCTTTTGAGTAGAGGGACAGGTCGAACCCTGGCAGAATGAATTATCTTGTGTGACCCAGCACTGCTGACACCCAAAGGTAGCTAGCATTGTGGCACCAGGAGATGGCCAAGAGAGATGCAACTGCTCAGCGCGTGATGTGGGAGCGCAAGCATCCTGGTGCTGGGTGGCCAAGGCCATCTCCTGGGCTTCCTGGCGTCATTGTGACCAAGCAGATACTGCAAGGCTGCAAGGTAGTAGTTGTGCACTGCGACGGTATCAACATTTCTGGCAACTTCTACAGAAATAAGTTGAAGTACTTGGCCTTCCTGTGCAAGCGGATGAACACCAACCTATCTCGTGGCCCCTATCACTTCCAGGCCCCCAATGCATCTTCTGGCCAGCTGTGTAAGGGATGCTGTCCCACAAGACCAAGCAAGGCCAGGCTGCCCTGGACCACCTCAAGGTGTTTGATGGCATCCTACCATTCTATGACAAGAAAAAGCGGATGGTGGTACCTGCTGCCCTCAAGGTTGTGCACCTGAAGCCAACAAGGAAGTTTGCCTACTTGGGCCACCTGGCTCATGAGATTGGCTGGAAGTACCAGGCAGTGACAGCTACCCTAGAGGACAAGAAGGAGAAGGCCAAGATCCATTACAGGAAAAAAAAGCAGATCATGAGGCTGCAGAAACAGGCCAAGAAGAACGTGGAGAAGAAAATCAGCAAGTTCACAGAGATCCTCAAGACCCATGGACTTCTGGTCTGAGCCCAATAAAGACTTTCTGCCTCAAAAAAAAAAAAGAATTTGAGCTTTATACCAAGATGGCACCAAAGGCAAAGAAGAAAGCCCCTGCCGCTCCCAAAGCTGAAGCCAAAGCAAAAGTTTTGAAGGCCAAGAAGGCAGTGCTGAAAGGCATCCACAGCCACAAAAAGAAGAAGACACCTTCTGCTATCTCAAGACACTGCAACTCCAGAGGCAGCCCAAATACCCTCAGAAGAGTGCCCCTAGGAAAAACAAGCTTGACCACTATGCTATTAAGTTCCCCCTGACCACAGTCAGCCATGAAAAAGATCAAGGACAACAACACACACATGTTCATTGTGGATATGAAAGGCAATAAGTACCAAATCAAGCAAGCTGTAAAGAAGCTGTGTGACGTCAGTGTTGCCAAGTTCAATACCCTAATCAGGCCTGATAGAGAGAAGAAAGCATATGTTCTACTGGCTCCCAATTATGATGCATTGGATGTTGCCAACTAAATTAGGATCATCTAAACTGAGTCCAGCTGACTAATTCTAAAAACATAACGTTTTTCCTGGGGGGGAGTTGAAACAGATTTTGGTGTGTAATGCCCATTAAAAATGAAATAGGACCTATTTATAAAGATTGAGTTTGTGTGTATAGATTTGTGGGTGATTATGTGCATAAATGTTCACTTTCCTGCCTGGATATGCAGAAGTTACAGAGAAATAGGATCCATGGCCAGAGCCATAGGAATTCCCAGGGAGAGGCTCTACTTAGGAACCTGAAACCACAGCTGTATCCAAATGACTTCCTTAATACCACAAATCTAATCACTCTTGAAAATCTATGATGGAATTTGACAGTGATGATTTTGTCATTCTGTCAGTTGCTTTCTTCATTAGTTGATAGTATCTGGAATTCACAGAACTACCTATCTTGAGACCTCAGTCTTACAAACATTAAATCAAGACAGTAATTATTATGCATTCACAAATAGAGACTAAAAGGGAGTACTTCATGAAAAAAGTACTCAGTGAATATTGTCAGCTGGCTCCTTTAGTAGCTAACTTACCCAAATGCTAAAAAACAACTAGGATTTTAAATGATGTACTACCTTACAAAAATGTCCCCAGGACTTTTTCCACTGCTCTGTCATGATTTGAGATCTTCAGAATCACTTCAGCCTCAGATTATCTTATTTCTCTCCTTGGAGCCAGCTCAAGGGAGAAATCCTCCATTATGTTAAGCTCACCTAAGTGGCTGGTTCTCTCACTTAGTAAGCATTTTCATCTTATTTCATGTATCAAAAGCAAAGTCAAGTGTTATGGTTTGTGTCTAGACGCCCCCACAAAGCCTCATGTACTTATTGGGCAGGCTTCTGGAGTTTATGATTTATTCATGGTCCAATGTTAGGGTTAGGGGTGTGTGTTATACCCACCCTGGGCCCAGAGTGTATGTAATATAAGGGCATACAATATAAGGGAGGAAAAGAGGCTTACTGTCTCACTCCCTTTTTGTTCTTGCTACTTTTCCTATCTTTCTACTCACATGAACTGTTGATTTCTGCCATGTGTCTCTCTGCTTCAGAGCCAGCTGATTATGAACTAAAACTGTGAGCTAAATAAACACTTCCTTCCTTAATTGGGGGCATCAGGTATTTTGTCCCAGCAATGAGAGAAAATTAAGCAACATACCAAGTCTTCATGACTCTTCTTCTGGCCCCTGTTTTAATCCTCACTTTGCAGCATTAATGTAGTTCCCACTTAGCAGTCAGTGTGACCACAGAGTTTGAGTCAGAACCTTTCTTTTTTTTTTTTTTTTTTTTTTTTTTTTTTTA
>PVJA010016410.1:25372-43612 GCA_004027025.1 Myocastor coypus | reverse complement strand
AAGATGCATAATGAGACCCTATACCAAATAAATCAATGAATTAAAAGGTGAAACCAAGAATTAGAAGACAGTATTGGGTCTCATGAAAGAATTAGAAATGTGTCTATCTGAGTTTCAAAAATACCTTGCTTCAAAGACCTTTCTATGTTCCATTTCCCCTTCTTTTGGTTTACCTAGTCCATAGCATTTACCCTGATACTTTAAAAAAATTATATTCACTTGACAGAAATTATGTATATTTGTCTTGTCCAGAAGGACATTTTAATATGCACACACACTGTGGAAGGGTTTAATGTGAAGAGACAAGGAGTGTTTAATTTTAATCTTTATGTCATTAAATAAAGAATATCCATACCTGGAGAGAGGTATCCAAGGAAACTAACCAAGGAAAATTTACTTACATCTATAATGAGATCTTGAACCTCAACTCTGAGTCAGATACTGTAATGAAATCTAGCTTCTAGACTGTTGGCAGAGAGTGGCTGCATTTTGAATGTGAAAAATCATGCGAAGTCGCTTTTGGCTAGAGTGTGGAATGTGTTTCAAAACAGTTATGAATTACTTGTTCCTCCTGTTGAGAGAGCGCAGTCTTTACACCATCCTTTTTAACTTGAAATTCATGAGTAGAAAGGCTTCTGCCCTACTTACCAGACTTTCATCCTGGAGTCCCGAGCTGCCATTTCAGTGGTCTGACTGCCCTGAAGTTATCTAGGCACAGAGGAAACCCTGTTAGCTTACATAAACACTGGAAAGAACTGGAAAAGTTCTGGAACCACTTGATGACACAGAAGGGCGCATGCATGTGCGCACGCATGCACACATACACGTTTAATTTTTTCTTGTTGTTACAGGGTCTCACTACACAGCTTGGACTCTTGGTGATCCTCCTGTCCTCCTGTTTTCAGCCTCCCTAGTGAGCTAGAATTACAGGCGTGTGCCCCTACACCCAGACTCTTTGGTCAGCTCAGTCTGCTCTAGAGGTGGGGCTGGTGCCGCATGTGGTGCTGGGAACCATGGTCCCTGCACTTGCCTAAGCAGGGCTTTAGTGGGCTGGCCTATCTCGCTGGCCCCTGTCCCATTATAGTTCATACCTCACACATTTCTCAGATGCTCTGTGGACTTCCTCTCTATTTTGTTGCAAGGTAATGCTATAAACCCCTTCAGTACCTTTGTAGAAATCTGCAGTGTGTATATTTGAGTACACATACTTCATGCAAATATTTAATGCATTTCTTTCAGATTTCTTCATTTGAAGATGGTAATATGTGGCTCCCGGGTTTCTCAGTCCCAAACAGTGTAAGTCAAAACTTTGTAATGGGAAATAGTTTTAAAAATTTACAAGTTGGATCCTAATAGGAGTGTCCTGAATTTCAAGTACATTGGAACTGAAACCCTGGAAAGCGACAAGAAGGCTTGCAGAAAGGTTTTCTGTGTCATCTAGTCTTTTGCAAAGGGCAAAGTTAAATTTACAAAGGGACTGATGAGTTGGAATTAACAATAAAGTGCTTGCAACTTATCTCTGTAAACTGAAAACTAGAAGCACCCAAAGCAGTAGTTTCAAACAATTCCGTATTGATTCTCCTAGAGCAAAATAGGGGCTGATGTTAGGGGTTCTCAGAAAAGAACAGAGGTGAAAAGCGACACAGCTTTGGAGGGGTCATACGGTGCCCACCTTCTCCCAGGGAGAGGAAGTGGACATGCGGAGGACAGTAGGCAGCGGCGATGCTTTCTAAAATGCACATGCTCCATCCTGGAATGGTAGGAGAGCGAGTGCCAGCGGCTCCTTGTTCAAGACGGAGGAATGGCCGCTGTCAAGAAGAGCATCGTGGATGCTACTCTCTTGACAGAGACAGGGAAGACTTTGCATGCTGCGTGCATCCTGAAGGTGCCTGTGGCAGGAGGGAGAAGCCACAGTAATTGGAGAGCGGTGACAAGGTCAACAAAATTGGGAGTGACACTGAGTTTGTTACGAGATCACTGGAAGGAGGCAGATGTCTGGAGTCCTTCGTACCCCTGTTGTCCGAGTTGAGCAGACAGGATGTGTGGAGCGGAGTAGAAGGGAAGATGAGACCCTTGAATTCTAGTGGTGAATCCGTTGTCTAAGGACAATGGTGTGACATTGAGAACAGGGATGACAAAGCTGGTGGCTTAAGTTGAAGAAGAAAACTAAAGAGAAAGAATAAAACAGGCTTTCTAAAGAACAGGGATGACTTGAAACGCTTAGTGTTCTTGTTGGCTTAGAAAACTCTACTGCACATACAGAGAAAAAATGTACATTTTTATCACTTTCTTAATTAAACTAGAGGGAAGGACATAAGGAGTGTGGAAAAGACATCTGGAAAGTGAGGGGAGCCACCCACTCAGATCAGGGGCGCTTTTACATGAAAATTCAGGTGTCCCTTCAGAACCCGACTGAAGAACCAGACAGGGAAATCACCTTTGGGCTTGGGGTAGTCTTATTTTTAAATCACACTTTTTCTTTTGTTTCTTTCTTTTTTTTTTTTTTACAGCCATTATTATGTATAGATTATACCCACAGAGCTCAAAATATCATATAAGGCACCTCATGTATAATCCTTGGAATTATAGAGCCATGGCAAAATGTCCTAGGCAGGATGTATTCGTTTAAAAAAAAAAAATGTATGCCAGTGCAAATTTACCCGAGAAGCTTTTAGAGAATGAGCACTCTGGGGTATTATTTTTCACATGAAGAGAACACAGCATTTCTAAAAATAAGGTTTCCATCGACTAGAGCCTTCTGGATTGCTGACGACAACCTTTGGAGCCGAAGTTGTCAGCAGGAACACATTAAGTCATGAAGGGAAAGGTCACACGGTGACAACACCCAGCTGACGGACTCTCCTGAGAGTTGATAAATGGGTCAGGTGGCTCCATATTTTAAGGAAGAGTCTGGCCCCTTTTCTTTGACTGGTGCTACAAAGAAGTAGCTCCATTCTTTCCAGGGTGGCCTCTAAAGTTAGCCATCCATCCTAATTCCATTCGCATTAGCATGAAAGCTAGATGCATTGCGAAGTATTCAGATCAGAGGGCAAAGCCAGCCTTTAACAGTTAGGAGCCCTGGGTAACAAAGGGACAGAAGCGAAAGAGTCATGTGCCTAGGGTTTCCATCAGGAAATGTAAATCACTGAAAGAATATGTGTAAATAAGCATGAAAAAACAATTTTTAAATGAATTGAAAAATATTTTTAATAGGTCACAGACTTCAGAAAATTTTAATATCTGCGATTGGGTTGGAGGTGGCATATTTTGATACTTAACAAAGTATTCTTGCTAAGTACTTAGCTCATATGTTGATTCTAGGACTTTTATGATCTTACATCTAAAAATTTCTTGACATCGGCTGTAACAATAACTTCTTGGCTATGACACCATAAAAGCAGAAAGACAACTTTGCAGATGTCAAAGTTGAAATCGGAGCAAATGTTTGTCAGTCGCATATCTAATGAGGACTAATCTTCACATCTAATGAGGTTTACGTGAGAAACTTCAGCAGCTCAATAGCAGAACACTTACATAACTAAGTTAAAATGGGCAGAGGCCTTGAGCAGAGGGTCCTGCAAGGAAGATTCACAACCAATAAGCACATGAAAAAAAAAAAAAAAAAAAAAAATGCTCTCCATCACTACTCATGACAGAAGAGCAGATGAAAACCATACTGAAATATCACCAGTCAGCGTGGCTATTGCCAAAAACAAAAGGCCCAGGGTTGAGAAGATGTGGAAAAATTAGAACGTTATCAGTGTTAGTGGGAATAGACGCAGGTGTTAGGGAAAAACAGTACAGAGGTCCCTTGAAAGATTAAATATAGGGCCTGGGATACAGCTCAGCAGAATAAGCTCCTTCCTGGCAAGAGAAAGGTCCTGAGTTGGATATCTGGTACCAAGAGAGAGAGAGAGAGAGAGAGAGAGAGAGAGAGAGAAAGAGAGAGAGAGAGAGAGAGAGGCAGAGAGAGAGACACAGAGAGACAGAGAGACAGAGAGAAATAGAGAGACAGAAAGACAGAGAGAGATTAAAATAGATCTGCCATATGATCAAAGAATTCTCTTCTGGGTATATACCCACAGGAATGGAAATCAGGATCTTACCGCAGTATCTATCATCATACATGTTCACTTCAGCATTATTTACTGTAGTTGCAAAATAGTCACCACCTACGTGCCCATGAGCAAATGAACGGAGAGGAAATGACGGTTTATTCATGCAATAAAATACCCCGTCTTATAAAGAAGGAAATCCTGCCATGTGTGACGACCGGGATAACCTGGATAAAGTTGTGCCAAGTGGAATTTTCTCAGTGAGGTGTGATGTAAGATCGCATATATTTGAGGTATCTAATATAATAAAACCCATGGAAAAATAGCCTCGAAAGTCAAGTCCAAGGACACGGGGGTAGAGGATAACAGGTGTTGTTCAACAGGCGTGAAGCTTCAGGTGTGAAAACTTAGCTGCAGAGCTCTGCGCTCAAGCAGAGTGCCTAAAGTTGACCATGTTGTTTTGTGCATTTAAAAATCATTCAAGAGATTCCATCTCATGTTGCGTGCCCTATGCGCATGCGCGCACACACAAGCGGAGAAAGCCATACGAAGTTTGCAGAGGTGATGAATACGTTCATTCTATTGATGATGGTGGCCATGTCTTAGGCCTATGTTTATGTCCAGTATCAGATCGTATGCACTAAACATGTACAGTCTCTTGTAGACCTCGCACTTCCATAAACTTCATCGTTTGTACCAACTCTCATTCTTGACGTCATCCAGAATGGAGACTTCTGATGTGCTGCCACAGCAGAATCCTTCAGAGACATCAGATGCCAAGAGAGCCCCTGAAGGCTTGAATGTTTGAGTGCGGCACAGAACTAGACTTCCAGGGCTGGGAGCGCCGCTAGCAACGTGGCTCCTCATGTTGGGCGCTGTCCGTGCTGGATGTCACTTCTGCTTGTTCATTCCTGATTCATTTTATGTTCACAAGTCCCCTATTAGCCCGCTGTGCATCAGGTTTGCGACACAAGTGAACATTGTTGGCGCTTTCACCAAAGACTATGACGAGTATGGAAAAGCTTTAGGGAAATCTCATCTTATGTTGTCCCTGGACACTTGCGTGCTGAAGGCATATATTTCATGGTAGCA
The DNA here is from genome assembly GCA_004027025.1 of Myocastor coypus. Taxonomy (NCBI): domain Eukaryota; kingdom Metazoa; phylum Chordata; class Mammalia; order Rodentia; family Myocastoridae; genus Myocastor; species Myocastor coypus. The sequence continues at coordinate 38,465 of PVJA010016410.1, read as the reverse complement.
GGTCTCTCGTTTTTCAGAAACATGCCTTCCCACACATGTAATGTATGCAGCTCGGAGTGCTGCTTAACAGGGAGGAAATAAATAAAAGCATTAGAGATTAGTAAATACGTTTTACAAAATTTTCATTGATCTTGTATATAATACATGGAATATGTTCTTTAATTTAGGATTTATTTTATTTTATTTTATTTTATGTGTGGTACCAGGAATTGAAGTTGGGTCCTTGCACTTCCCAAGCAGGCACCTAAGGCATTTAGTTTGAATTTTACTTCACTGAATGCTGAGTATTTCAGGGTTCGTTTACAGCTTCAGCTTTATTCTGAAATTTAGTTATTTTGGAATACTTTTAAGGCTGGCCAAATAGCTCAGTGAATTAAAGGACCTGAGGCCAGGGGTTCGATCCCTGGGCCTGCCATCCCAGCCCCACTCCTGGGGCACACTGAGATGGCAATGGAGACTGGGCGTGGAGGTGAGCACCTGTAATCCTAGTTCTTGGGAGTAAACAGGTGGATCACTCTGAGTCTGATTTAGTAGTGAGACCCTGAAAATCCTGTACACCTATCCCTGGCCCAAAAAAAGCAAAAACAAAAGAAATGTTTTTATCTTTGCTGGGTCTCCTTTTAACACTTTAGTGACAACTTGAATCTATGCTGCTCCCATTCAGACACAAGACACAACTGTGCCTCACCTCAGCGGTATAAAGTGTGACATCTTCCCGTCTGGTACTGACAGACACGACCCCTGTCCCTTTCCAAGTGCTGCATGCTGTCTCCCTAGTCCTTTCACCCAGTTCTTTCCCAGTCCCAGAGAATTTTCTCACAGGTGTAGTCTCATCCGTTTCTCAGGTGCAGGTGGAGAGTAACGTTTCGGTATTGGTCCCTCTTACCTTCATTTGGTGAACCGTAGTGGCTTGATGTTCTGAATTCCCACCTTCGATTCAAGTCATTTAGCTCAAAGTGACCAACTGTGCCTGCTGTCCCAGAGAGGAGAGAGAGGTACTGTGGGCTTCAGGTCCTTCATTTTAAACCTGCAAAAGCCCCAGGCCCTCTGGGGCCACCCTCCTGTCAGGCTGTCCCTGTTTCACCCTCCTTATGGTACTGTGGCCCAGGAAGTCTCAAACCCCTGACCAACAATGGCTATTGAGCACAGCCATTCACCCCAGTCCTCTGTGCCCTTCAAAGGATCTCTGAAATCACTCTCACACACACTGTGCATCGTCTGTTTTTCTTTTCTTTCTCCCTTGATTCTTCTGAGTGGGAGAGTAGGAATATTTATTTGGAGCGAAACTCCTTGTCTCTTGATGTGACTCTTGCTGGGTTTTTCCCTACCTCTTGCCTCAAAGGGACTGAGTCAAACTCACCGGTGGGCTGCACCCCTTGGCCTCAGCAGTCAGTTCTCTCTCTCTTTTCCTTCCCTGCACAGATGACGTAGTTAACAGAAACACTTTTTTTTTTCACTTTTTGATCTGGATATGATTCTCTGCATTTCCTTCCCTCTGTATGGTAAAGAAAAGAAAAATAAACTACAAAAATAATGGTATGACATTTTAAAACAAGATCTTGAGAGAGTAACAAAGATTAACACATTGTATGTCTTTATCTTCAAAGTCCTTCCTCCTATTACAAGATGTACAGGGGGGAAAAGTCAATGAAGCCATGCAGGGAGATGCTTTTTATTTCAATGAACTAATACCAACTACGAGTCTAATAGTCGCATGTGTGTGTGTGTGTGTGTGTGTGTGTGTGTGTGTGTAATTTATTTATCTGTTTTTCTCCTTTGCCCTTCCTCCTTTTCTCCTCTTTTCTCAGTCTCCTTAGCTGACTCACCCTTGTATGATCGAGCCTTAGTTGTCTGAGTGCCCTGGGGCCCAGTTCTAGGACATCTGTATCCTGTATATTTGTACCCCATATGATTTCATCCAGTCTTGCAGTCTTATTTTTAGTTTGTTAGCCCTCAGTACTTACCCACCCACTGCCTGCTCCAAGCCTACATGTAGAGAAGCCATCGTGAACTTAGTATTTCCAAAATTGCGTTTATAACGCTTCCCTCAGCCAGCTCTCTCACACTCACCTTCTTCTCAGCCGGCTTACGCACCCCGCTTTCACACCCCTCATCGGCCAGTGCGTCCGCTCGCTTCCTCCCCCTTGCCACCTTCACCTTCTTCCGCTGTCATTCAAGTTTTCGCCCATTTCACTGAACAGGTCTCTGAGCTTATCTCGCTGCTCCCACTCCTGGGTCCCTCAGGTTTATTTTTCAAGAGGCTGAAAACGATTTTGATTTCAAAATATAAACTAGCTTTCACCGCTCCTCTGCTGAAGACGCAGCCACAGTGCTTTCTAGCCAACAGATTGCGATGCAGCCATTGCTTTGCCTTAGATGACGGTGGCGATGTGACCGGTGCAACCAGGGCCACCATCATTTCGTTCTCTGTAGCCCACCTCAAATGTTTTTCTGCTTTTTTTCAAATGCAGAAGGCCCATTTCTTCTGCCAGGACTTTGACTACAGGAACGTACTCCTTTCTTTTCCCAGAACACTGTTTATTAAGTTATCTCCGCCCCCTCATTTCTTACACCTCTCAGCTCCAGTGCCATGTTATCTCAGAGACTTCCTCTTGCTACAGTTCCTCTTACAGCCTCTGCCACATCCCTCAATTATTTTTCCTTCCTTGCTCTTGATAGCACATGACATTATCAGACATGAAAACACCTACTAATTTCCTTGTTTGTGTTGATCTGAAGTTCCAAAAGCAGCAATTTTGTTTGCAGATACAACCCTACTATTGGCACTTAATGGTTATTCAGTAAGTATTTGCTGCATGAGCAAATGAATTCTTTCCCCCCCCCCCCCGACTGGGATTCAAACTCATGACCTTCTACTTGCCAGTCAGGCACTTGTGCCACAGATTAAATTTTGCAGTTACAGACATATCTGATGCATGGCATTAAACAGTGTTGCAGCTAAAAAGTGAACCCCGTATATCAACATATTTTTCATATTGCACATAACATTATTCTTCTAAGGTTCTTTCAAGTACTTTTGGAAGATAGCAGTATGTTTAAGCCTTACATATGCCTTTTACTTTTTTGTTGGAATGTTAAAGCATTTAAAACAATTCAAAAAGTATCAGAAAAGGACTTTCTTTTCTGGATCTGAAAAAAAGTGTAAAGCCGGGCATGGTGGTGCACGCCTGTAATCCCAGCACTGGGGAGGCTGAGGCAGGAGGATTGGTGTGAGTTTGAGACCAGCCTGAGCTACAAAAGTGAGCTCAAGGCCAGCCTGAACTGCATAGCGAGACCCTGTCTCAAAAAGACAAAAAAAAAAAAGTAAGTATTTTTCTGTTGTCTGTTTTTAGGTGCAGGATCTCACTACTGACTCACAGTGATCCTCCTGCCTGCACCTCCCAAGTGCCGGGATTACAGGGGAGCACCACCACACCCAGACCCCATCGCTAGCTCAGTGCACTTGAGAGCAGGGGCTGGCACAGCAGGCAGGACCAGTAACCAAACCCTGGACCCTGCGCTTCCCAAAGCAAGCTCTTAATCCGCTGAGCTATGCCACTGGCCCTAGTGTAGGTAGGTATTTTTCAACCAAGGAGATAGACCATTGCATTTCCAGAAGGCAAAAAAGGATAGTATTGTCAGCTATTTTACAATGTTTTGATTAAGACAAAATGATCCTATTCCTTCCAAAAAGAGCTGTTTTCCTGGTGACATGATGGAAGTTTTCTATCAGTGACATGCACAAAAAATCATACATATTTTTGACTAATTTTAAGTAGGAAGAGGTGTCCGTGTGTTTCTTTTTTTTTTTTTTTGTGGTTAAAAACATAGTCCTCTTATACTGATTTCATGACTTTTATTTAAAAAAAAAAAAAAAAACACAAATTCCCATTGATATCTGGTTGTTTTAAAACATTAGGATTGAGTGATGTGTTTTTAGGGTAACACAACTTTCCTTAGTTAAGTTTTAGAATTTTTTACTAGGACGACAATTCACAAGGAGTTCTCAGGACAAAGAGCGGCAGAGGCTTTTCCGTTGTGGGCGGGTCTTGCCGCATCTCGCATCGAGGTGGTCTCCATAAGAGAGATCACGGAGAAAAACACATCCAATTCCCTGTTTCCCAATCTCTTTCACACATTGCTGAGAGAATTCTTGAAATAAGAAGCATTTTTTTTTTTTTTTTTTTGTCTTTTTGAGACGGGGTCTCGCTATGCAGTTCAGGCTGGCCTTGAGCTCACTTTTGTAGCCCAGGCTGGTCTCAAACTCACATCGATCCTTCTGCCTCAGCCTCCCCAGTGCTGGAATCACAGGTGTGCGCCACCACGCCCGGCTAATATTTTTGTCTTTAAACAAGCATTTATAGATCTATTTATCTTTTTAAGAAAAATGCATATGATATATTCCATCTCATGAAAGGACACAAATACTGGTACACACACACACACACACACAGAACAAATATATACGTGAGTGATTAAAGTTAAAATTGAGGCCAGATGTGGTGGCACACACCTCAAGCCCCAGCACTTGGGAGGCTGAGACAAGAGGATTGTTGCAAGTTTCAGACAAGACTGGGCTACAAAGTGAGCTCCAGTCCAGCCTGAACTGCCCAGCAAGACCCTGCGTCAAATTAATTAATTAATTAAAATTGAATTTATTCAAGACATCATTTACTGTCCTATAACTGTAAAGAAATTCAAAAGAATGAGACATTTTTTTTTTTTTTAAAGTCTTATTTATTTGGTTCTGGATCTCACTTTATAGCTTGGACTCACAGTGATCCTCCTGCCTCAGCCTCCCCAGCACTACATTATAGTGTGCCCCACCATGCTCATGTTTCAGTGGTAGGCATGCCATGCAGTACTGGGGTACTGGGGATCAAACCCGAATCCTTATGCTTGCTAAGCAGGAGTTTAGACCACTCAGCTATCTTCCCAGCCCAGTTATTTTACCTTCTGAAAAGCTTTTAAATCAGACAATTTTATCTCTACATAAATCTTATGAGGAAATTAGTCTATGACTTTGTCTCCTCTTTACTGAAAAAATAACTGAGGCTCTGCTAGGAAAAGTGATTTTTTTTTTTTTTTTTGTCAAAGTTGTGCAATTCACCTCTATTCTTTACAAACAAAGGCAGCATATTTCTCCCTGGTGTGTCAAATGCAGAAGAGGGAGGGAAGGGAGGCCCTGCCAGGCACTGGCATCAGGACCTCTTCTGTTGCCACGGTGGCCGGGCCGGGCTCGGGCTTCTGCTGTTTAGCAACATCATGAGCTTTTGCTTTGGTAAAAATAGGAATGCATACACAGGAGCTTTCAGTCTTTGTCTCAGCAAGACGTAAGAGGTTATATGAGGTAAAGAAAACCAAAACAAAAGAAAACAAAACAAGAAAGAGAGACTTTGAGCCTTGTAATAGGAATGTTTGTCTTTTTCTAGTTCTCCATTATTTGGGAAAGAAATAATGAGGAAGACTATTTTCTTCTGTTCTGGATTTTAGACACAGAGTTACAAATTTGTGGCTTCTGATCCAGTGCTAGCCCTGGGATTTGAATGCCATAAAGTACCCTTAAGTTATACCCTACTGCTTTATCAGTGTGCCCTGACAACCTTCCCTGAAGCCATCTGAGTATTATCCAAGAGCCCGCAGACTTCCAACAGTACACCGAAGATTGTCCATGCCTTCTCTTTATCTCATTGGTAACTAGAGTTAACGCCAAAGTGCTGATTATACATCAATTAGGAAACTCCATCCCCACCACCCATAAACATCACTTATAGAGCCTCTCTCTCACATTACAGAAAGCTCTTTCCGAACTTATTTTTAGCAGTGCAACACAGTGACTTTTTTTTTTTTTTTGTAAAAGTTCCAATTTCCATTTTATTTAGAAGCTGTAGAGATCTTAGAGCTGAGCAAAGCCATTCTTCAGCCAAGAGACTGGCTCAGGTTGTCCTCCGAGATGGCAGTGGGTATTTTGCTAGAATAATGATAATAAAATTAGAACTGTCATTCTTGCTTAGGCATCTGAGAAGCAAGTGTAGGGCGTAAACTATGCAGGCTCAGACATCTCAACCTGAGTGGAAAGGAGCGGAGGGAGATCCTACCTTCAGTAGCAGCCGCTCTTCAGCCTTAGTGCTGGTTCCTCACAAGGCCAGCAAGCAAGGCCCCAGTCTCAGTCTTTTTTCAAGAACCACCTTGCAGTAGGTAATGACCTTGGCATCTGTTTTAGACCTGTGCGTGATTATTTTTCCTTCTGAATTCAAGTCTGCTGAAATACAAAACTAGCTCTGGCTGAATCTCTGTAGATAACATTCCTTCCCATGGACAACCACTCAGAATAAGCTTTGGATGTGCGCTTCATTCTAGACCTTGCCTCGGTATCAGGACTGATATCACAAGAAAGCAAAAAAATCTACTTTTAAGTACATTATTTTTTGTCAAGTACATTATTTCTAGACTATAAACTTTAGCATTTATTTATGTTTCCCATCACATGATAAGGGGTTTATTCAAGTAATATGGAATACAAAAAATTGATTGGAACGTAAAGGGTGATACAAAATTAACATAACCCTCATATTTTACATCGTACCAATTATACTTTATTTCGTGCACTGTCAGTGATGCTGGTGTTCATGAAGTTATTTTCTTTTCTAAACTCCTAGGTCTCCATAGTCTCATCAATTTATATTTTAATCCTCTATGCCCAATGAGTTCATTAATCATCACACCTTCTCTGCAGATATGTGGGTATTATCTCTTGCAAGGGGTCATGGTTATTTGGTAAATCAAATCCAAGAAATAGGATTTTCCACAATAATTTTACCAAGCTTTATACAGCTTAGAATTTTCATAGAAACCTATATTTTAAATTAAGAGAAACTAAACTCTTTTAAGAAGATCAACCATGAAAACATTAATAGAGAAGATATATTTTTGGGCATGCATATGCACAAGTGCCCTCACAGTAAGTAGACTAGAAAATCAGAGCTACTATTACATTGAAGAAGCCTTGACTAGTCTACCTAGGTGGAATTACTTCTTCCTCACTTACCTTCATTTAGGTATTATTCAGAGAAGTTCAAATGAGATCCATAACTTCGTTGCATTAGAAGATATGTATTGACTCTAAGATGGGATTTGATCTACAAATGCTTAAGGTTAGAACTTTTAAAGGTAAACTATTATTATTATTATTATTATTATTATTATTATTTTGTCTTTTTGAGACAGGGTCTCGCTATGCAGCTCAGACTGGCCTTGAGCTCACTTTATAGCTCAGGCTGGTCTCAAACTCTCAGTGATCCTCCTGTCTCAGCCTCCCATGTGCTGGGATTAAAGGAGCATCCCAACACACCTGGCAGGGACAAAGTATTTAAAAAGATCTGTTCCTCTGTTTGTTAATTCACATATCTTTACCAAATGCACCAGCTTTCAGTTATGGGTTTTCCCTCCACTTGGTAGTCTTTTCCTGTCATGCATTTGTGGGTTTCCCTAGTTCTTAACAGAAAATAAGAAAAAATATTGGTTTGGAGTTCTAAAAAAGATAGTCACTGGCTTAGGATCTATTTAAAATGCCTTTACTTTACAATTATTTTCATTTATTTCTTGACAGTTCTCATAACTCTTCCCCTCCTCCTGATCCTTACTAATGAGTTGTGGAATCAGTGCTATAAAGCAAACTCGTAAAATTTTCCTTATTTGACTATTTTATCACAGGTATCAGGATTTAACTTCCCAGGACTTACAGCTTCTTAAATTTCCTGTAGCACTGATATAACTTAAGAAAAATGCCAGTCTGGGCTGGGAAGCCTCTGACTCTCAGGGAATCAGATAATATTCTTTAAAAAGTTTATTTTCATACAGATGACTAATGACAATAATACACTTTCTTTCCCAACCTTCTCCTAATGTTTTCTGTCTTCTCATCACTTTGGGAGTCTGGATAACAAAGCACAAGGGTGGCTGCTGATGTGTATCTGGCCTAGGAACTTTTCTGTCCTGTCATGTGCCATAATTACAGCCTTGCCAAATAAACAATTGCTAGATTACAGAATCTTCTGATCTGTAAATTTGAAATTCCAGCTTTACCCTATTTCATGTATATTTCATCTTTATACATTTGCACGAAGCCAACAGTCTCCAAGGGTAAACAACTTTTGGCCCACAAAGAGACACTGGTAAGTGAGTATCTGGGAAAAAGACAGTACATCTGTATTTTATAAGTATAAAGCTATTAAGCTTCCTGGAGGGATAATGATAAATCAGGTCTGTTAGAGGTTATGGGAGAGGAATATATGCAAGTGAGTTGGCTCCAATTAGATTTGAATGTGCTTTTGTTTCTTTGTAGTACTTATTGCTTTGTGTGACGTAAAGCCTTACTTAAAAGGAGCGACTTTTTCTGGGTGGCCGACAAAATCACAAGGACTTCTCAACATTCACCTGTAAGCAAAGCCTGCTTTCGTTGTAGACTAATCCAAAAATTTTGCTATTCTGAATTCAGTAAAAATGACAGAATGTGGTTGTACATGAAGGCTCCTGATGTTCTAGGCACTTGGTAGCAATTTCAATTATTTTCCAAAAGTTTAGCATGTCAGAAAAACTCACAGTGAAACTGACCAACCGCCTCGCACAAGACCTTCTGAATCTCAATCACTCACCACTAAGATTTAAACTCACTACGCTTCAGGCATGTCTGTAATTTATATTCACTACAATGCCTCAGCCTTTCCAGTACTGGGATTACAGATATGCACCACCACACCGGGTTTCAGGGCTGCCGTGGCATGCCTGGGATTCTGGCCAGCACAGCATCACAGCACATGATACCAGGGATCAAACTTGGGACCTTCTGCTTGCCAGGCAGGTGCTTAGAACACTGAACTAACTCTCCAGCCCTGTTTTATGTCTTAATAACTATATCCTGAGAGTAAGTTTATGGTGACCATCCATGGAAGTTTCCACTGTAACTAAAATATTGGGGCAAATGCAGTTTTTCCAAAGTCTGCAGTATGGTATATAGTGACAGAGGCCTCCCGAGAAGCAAATGTGGACATTAGTCAAATGAAAAGTGATACATAGCAGACGAAGTGACAGCTATCAGGGATGTGGCCTGGGCCAAATCAATAATTCTGAACAAGGATAAGATTCTTCACAGTGTGAACTGCAAATTGGTAGGTACAAACCGACACAATCGACCAGACCAGGTATTCTGATACAAGTAGAAGATTTATTGGGGGCAGCAAGCAGGCTGGCTGTCTAGCATACCAAGGCAGCAGTGAACAAAGCGAGGGAGGAGACCTTATAGATTCTTTCAGGGAGGGTGATCGCGGGCTGGAACAGCTGAGGGAGAGTTAGTCTTGACAGGGCCTCCTGGTCTGTGGGGGACGTTTGATGTCAACAGGGAAGAGCTTCGTGGTTGCTCACTCAGGTCACAGTCAGGTGGCTCTGTTCTTCGGTTTTGGGTTTGGCTCGCATGGGGTTAACGGGGAGAGACTCGGCCTGGGAAACCAAGAGGGAGAGTGTTTAGGGCAGGGTGCCTGGGGAACTTTGAATCCGGACCTATCACTAAGGAAGAGAATAGACTACTTTCCCATGACACAACTATTTTGATTTTCTCGTTTGATTTCATATGACATGAAAGGTGCCAAAGATAGTACTTTCCATAGAAATAAAACCTGTATCTTAATTCTCTGAAAGTAAATGCTATTCAAAAACATTCTGCTGAGCTAATAATCAGCTTCTGAAAGTGGGTGTGACCCACTTGAAGTTAAGATTAAATTTTCAAACAGGTTCAGGACATGAGTTGAGGGATTTCCTTCCCAGGGTCTACTAATGATACTGACTTCTTTCTTCCTGGGATTCCAAATTAGTACACAGAGCGATCTGTGTCCAAAAATGATTTACTGTTGCTTCTTGCCTTGAGCTTTGGTCCATAATTTTCAACAATTCTTACTTTAGCTTTGGCTTTGACCCCATCTGTCCATATTTTAGATAACTCATAAATCATTCCTCTGCATTAAACCCCAGCCATCCTGTCCCTCTCTTAGTCCTATTCTCAGTGGGCTATCCCATGTTAACTGAAAATACTTTTCCTTTTCCTACCTACCAATATATTATAACATCACTGCTATTCTGAGGATTACCTCTGATTTTCCTTAAGAATGTTAAGAAGGAAATTGGCATTGGGTTTATTTATCATAGGCAGAGCATCCATGAGCTTCCTAAAAAAAAGTAAAGTAGTAAGTGACATGGGCTAATCAACAGGAATCCAACTTTTGAACCTTGAGGAAATCCCAGGTCAGAATAACCAGAAAATTAAATTGGAGCGTGTAATTTTTTAACGAGGCATTTCATGGATTTTATCTGGGCTTTTGAGTGGACTCATTTTTCTCCCCACCCCCAAGAAAAGCCTAAGTCAAGGTGACATAAAATTCTCAACACAAGTGTTGAAATTTCTTCCTTGGATGGATGGCCATGGGTAGCATATACCATGACTCAGGGGATTATGGGTACTTGCTTTTTGGGAGAAAGTAGAATTAGGAAGCTGATATGGAGATCTAAAAGCAATAAAGAACCTTCACCATCAACCTCATAGGCAGATACTTGAATATTCATTGGAATGCAAAGACCAGTAGAGACAGTGTCATAGGAAGGCACACAGGAAGGAACCTATCTGTACAGACAAAAAGGAACACATAACCAAGTCATACCTTGGACTGCTAGCTGAGATCATCGATTAAATGGTAGTTTGAATAGCACAGTATTTTGGTATTTATCACTGGTCACTATTGATTTTCCGAACAGTCTTATTTGCAAGCCTTGCCACATTATTTTATCTTCAGAGAATAACTTTCAGCGACTAAATATTGTTTTAATGTGGTAAGTCAAAGATGTGGCATCTATAAACACAATGGAAGCGAAACATTTAACGCAGGAACAAAATCAACTAGGGCCAAGGGAACTTTTATAGCAATGTTAGGAGGGAAGCGCATACAGGAAAGATGGCGAGGCAGGAAGCTGCAGGAACCTGTCACTGCATCTAGACGACAACTACACCGGTAGAATCTTTCTGATACAACTCTTGTATAATTTGATTCATGAACTTAACTCATTGCCTGATTCCAGAGCAGCTGACTGTGTCCAAGTTCATGCAGGGACTATGGCCACAGTCCTGTCCCATGCCCCAGTTCACCGAGGAATGGAGATTTTTGCTGAAAGCCCTTCCTGTCTGTGAGTCAAATTGTTTGCAGACGAAAGCATTTGTGAATAGAGGTGCCACTCACGTAAGTACCCTGGGGTCTTGTAAAGGCTTGAAACCTCCCAGGGAAGCCTTAGAACATAAATGCAATTAATTTGTGTTGATTTCTAAGTCTTAGCATAGTTACAGGTACCCATTCCAATCTCAACCACATCTCAAGTCTCTGTGCATCGACAGCTAGTCCGCAGCTAGTTTGAGACAGAGTGGACACAAGGACCCTTTTTATAGCTTGTTGGGAAACCTGCTGTGGTCACCGATTGCTGCTTTGACCACAGAGATGAAGACAAAGGCGTTATCGGACATCCCCATTGCTGCAGGTGAGAAATTAAAGTCCAATATGTCAATGAACAATTCTATGCCTAGGAATAATTTAAAAACTGAACACACAGCCTCATGGAAATACTCAGAGAAAATGTGATACGCAGATATAATAGAGCACTACTTTGCCATAAACAGGAATCTAGCTACTGTTGTATTATGTCATACCATTAAAAATGTGTTTTGGCAAGGCATAGATAGATGGCAAAGCGATGCTGTGGCCCATATATGCAGCACAGAGACAACGAAGCAAGCTAATTGACATAGCCGGCACCTGAAATACCTATCATTTGTCTACCCTGTCTAACTGAAACTTTGCACCCTTCGCTAGAGGGCACCATTCTACTCCATGAATTTACTGTGAATTTGACCTGTGTTTACTACATATTTATGTAAAAACTTGAATTTCTATCTTCTCATGTGTGGTTTATTTCACATGTGTAGTATGCTATTCTTCAGGTTTGTTAACATTAGAATTGACAGATTTTCCATCCTTGTAAGACTGTATAATGAAACATTGCATATATGTATCTATATATCTGTATATCTATATACCATTTTTTATCTATTTGTTCACTGATAAACATTTATTTTATTTTATTTATTAAGCAAATGTTTATTCTACTGAGCTATCTCTCCAGCCCCCACTGAAAAACATTTAGATGGATTCGATAACTCCGCATGTTCAAATAATGCTGTGATCGATAGGGGAGCATGATATATGTACTGATATAAAATGTACTGATATAAAATTCTTGGGCTATATACCCACAGGTAGATTGCTGGCTCGTATGGTAATTATGATTTTACTTTTGTAAGGAAAATCTATATAGTTTTACACAATCACTATATTAATTTACATTTTTGCTAATAGTGTAAAATTGCTCTCATTTCTTCACTTTCTTTTCACCACTTGCCTTTTAGGTAAGAGCTATTGTTATGGTGCATTGTAAGAAGCAAGACATTAACATGAGCAGACAGTTATTGACTTGAGACAACTTTGAGATCTATTAAAGTTGTTGTTTCTTATGTAATTGGTACAGGATCTCACTACACAGCTCAAACTCCTAGTGATCCTCCTGTTTTCAGCCTCCCCAGTGCCAGGATTACAGACATGCACCATCATACCTGCTCTTAGTAGCTGGATCGTGTACCTGGGTGTTATGGTTTATGTCTAGTTGTCCCCCCAAAGCCTCATGCAATCATGAGGTGTGGCTTATATAGATTGAGACTTGATTCATGACCCCTGGGATTGTGTTTCAGTACTGATGGGATTATCAGTCTGAGTAAGGCTGAGACTATGGGTGTGGCCTAGGGCGGATATCCTAAGGCAGAGAGCCTGAATGTGATATAAAGAGCGACAGATGGCCGGGCATGGTGGCGCACGCCTGTAATCCCAGCACTTGGAAGGCTGAGGCAGGAGGATAGCTGCGAGCTCGAGACCAACCTGGGCTACAAAAGTGAGCTCAAGGCCAGCCTGAACTGTATAGCAAGACCCTGTCTCAAAAAAGACAAAAAAAA
>PVJA010016410.1:0-25272 GCA_004027025.1 Myocastor coypus | reverse complement strand
CACAAACTGTGAGCTAAATAAACCTTTCCTTCCTTCATTTTGAGTGTCAGGTATTTGTCCCAGCAATGAGTAAAAAGTAACTAAGACCCTGGGGTTGGGGCCAGCATGGCCTGTGGTGCTAGGCACAAAATGCCAGTCCCTGCGCTTACCTAAGCAGGTGTTCACTCCACTGAACTATCTCGCTCGTCCTAGAAATTGATTTTTGTATGTTTGTCCTTGTTGCGAATGCTTCATGTCGTCTTTAGATATTATTAGATGCCTTAGATCTCGAAATAAAACTTTAACACTATATGAATTTTGTCATTTTGCTAACGCTGGTGTGCTGCTGCATCCACTATTTCACTATTTATGAAATATTTATGGATTGAATAAATTTATGAGTTGAATAAATTGAATTATTTATTCAGTTCATATTAATTTTTGTTACAAATAAAACTGACAGAAGAACTGTGGCTATTTAGGTTCATATTCTACTTTCAGGCTATATATTCTGTTTTTGAAATACTAAATCTACAGGAAGAGAAAATAGGTAGAAATCTTAAAGACATAGGAGTAAGCAGAGCACAAAAAACAAAACTGCGTGGGAAATATTTCAAAGAATCAACCGCTGTATCTCATCATATTGAAAAGTTTTTGCATATCAAAAGGAATTACCTCAAACGTCTTTGCTCACATAAAATTGAAAACAGAAAAAGAAATGGACAGGTTCCTAAAAACACGTGAATTACCAAAGTTGAATCAAGAAAATGTAAAAATTCTGAATAATATGGTATCAGTTAATAAAATTGAAATTAAAGCTTACCAACAAAAAGTCTCAGGTTCTAAAGGATTCATAGTGAATTGTACAGGAAATTTAAAGAAGACTTAATGCTAATACTCCTCAATATTTTGAATGAAATTGAAAGTGAAGCAATTCTCCCAAACTCATACCTAGAAGCAAATATTACCCTGACCCTGAAACCAGAGAAAGATCCAAACAAAACCAGTTCCAGCTGTGTATCTCACAGAGTAGAGAAAGCAATCCTAAAATTCATTTTAAAACAAAGGAGACCTAGAGTAGGAATGGGAAAGCATTTCTGCTATTATTTTTTCTTTAAACAAATCTTTCATGTCTACATCTGTTAGCCTTAGCAACTAATGTGAAAGTAGCACCATATAATACAGCAACCATTGTTTCATTCCTATTACTTTGTTTATTGAAATTTTGTAACATTTCCAGTGATTTTTTTCTGTCACTATTTTGTATTCTTAAAAAATAATAAAAATAAATCACCAATAGATTGAAAAGGCAATCCACAGCATGGGAAAATTTTAGCCAACTGCTATCAGACAAAGGAATTTTATCTAGAACAAATAAAGGATTCAAAAAAAAAATCAGACCCCCAAAATTCAAAGAGCCAATTAAAAAATGGAGATCTGAGATGAATATATTCTTCTCAGATAAGGCAATACGAATGACAAATAAATTCATGAAAAAATGGTCAGTATCATTGGTCATTTGAGAAATGCAGTTTAAAACAACACTAAAAGTCTATCTCACCACAGGAAGAATGGCTGTCATCAAAAAATCAACCAATAGCAAATGCTGGAAGAGCTATAGGCAAAAAGGAAACCTTTTCCACTGTTTGTGGAAGTGTAGACTGGTATAACCACTGTGGAAATCAGTGTGGCGATTTCTCAGAAAAAAAAAAAAAAAAAAAAAAAACCCTCTAGGATTAGAAGTCCCATTCTACTTAGCTATTCCCTTCCTGTGTATTTTCCCAGCAGGACTGAAAGCATCATAGTACAGCAATATATATGCACCCATATTTATAGCAGCACTCTTTGTAGTAGCCAAATATTGGAAACAACCCAATAGTAGGGGCAATGGAGATAGCTCACTGGTCTCAACGTCTGCCTAGGCAAGTGCAAAGACCCAGGTTCAATCCCTGGCACCACAGGCCAGGCCAATCCCAACCCCAGTCATGCTGAGCCAGCCACCAACACCGGATGTGATAATACACACCTGTAACGACAGTGCTGGGGAGACTAAAGGCGGAAGATCTCTATCAAGATACAGAATTCTGTATTTTTTTTTCTTGTTTTACAATGCTTAAAATTAAATATATATATATATATATATATGTGTGTGTGTGTGTGTGTGTGTGTGTGTGTGTGTGTATGTGTGTGTGTGTGTATTTGTAATATGTGTGTATGTATATGTATACCTGTAGGTAGGTAGAGAGATAGATATAGATATATACCACCACCCCCTCCACAAATGTCCACATATATAACAATTGAACTGCATAGTGAGAGCCTGTACTAAATACATAAAATTAAAGAAAAGATGTAGTAATTTTCTACAATGGAGTATTACTCAGCTATAAAAAAGTGAACTTGAAGGTTAGATAAGTAAATGGACGTAACTGAAGACCATACTCTTAAGTGAAATAATAAATCAGACCCACATCTAAACATCCTATTGTCTCTCTAGTGTAGAAACTCAAAGGGTAAATATGATCAAGTAGGTCCAATAGACATTGTGAATGAGGAAGAAGCTGCTCAAAAAAACAAATAATAACTGGGATGAGAGAAAAGAGAAAAGAAAGAAGGAATATATATATATATATATATATATATATATATAAGCTAAGATAATTGTTTTATTAATTTATGTCACTACATTGAACAGATCTATTAGTGTGTATATTGTTGGGTCAATTTTATATGCCTATATCTGGTAATTTGAGCAACTACTTTGAAGATAAAATATGCAGCATAATTGTTAATTTCCTATCATCTTGCTTTAAAATTCTGTACCTTTTTCTTGTTTTTTATTACTATGTTTAAAATTGTGTGTGTATATATATGTGTGTGTGTGCACATATACGTGTGTGTGTGTGATATGTGCGTATGTATATGTATACCTGTAGGTAGGTAGAGAGATAGATATAGCCATATACCACCACCCACTCCACAGACATCCATACACATGACAACAGAAGATGCCTGAGTTCTCCTAAATTCCTCAGGATAGAGCATGGGATCACAAAGAGGTGGGAAGGCAAATACCAGGGAGAAGAGCTGAACAAAATTTATATAAATGATGAAAAAACTAGACAGTTTCAAAGAGGAAAGGAACAAAATGTCAACAGCAATTTCTCTCAAAAGATTCATGGTAAATTTGTGGGAAATAAGTAATAACTAGATGAACAAAATGAAAATGTTCAAAATGTGAATGTCAAGCATAGGAAATCCTAGAAAAGATATCAGGCAGATAAAGCTATCATACAATGTTGTGTGCAAATCATAAATGGCAAAATAATTAGTGTGAAGGCAGTGTCTGTAACTCAGGAGTAAATAGTGGAGTATAGTGAAGGATTCAAAGAAGTCACAAAGAAAATAAGAGAACCAGAGATCATTCAGCTGGTACTAAATGACAGTAAGACCAAGCTAAGGATAGTTGGGAGGGCTGGGAGATAGGTCAGTAGAGTGAGCGCTTGCCTGGCTAGTGCAAGAGCTGGAGTTTGACCCCCAGTTCTGCAGAAAGAAATAAATAAAGAAAGACAGACAGACAGACAGACAGACAGAAAGAAAGAAAGAAAGAAAGAAAGAAAGAAAAAATAAGGATAACTGGAGTTAGAGAAAAAAGATAACACACATAGCTTTGCTAATATGTTTATAGAAGTTATATAAAGAAATATCACAAATATAAGAAACATTTTTAAATTTAAGTGACACTACAGAACCCCAAATACGTTAAATTACAAATATTCAGGAAAGAGCGGAAATTTAAAAGTAGTTGCAGCAAGACAAAAATATCACATGCAAAACTAAGCCAATTAAAATCGCAGCAGACTTCACTGACAAACTCTAAACGCCAGAGAAGTTGGAGTGAAGACTTTCAGGCTTTGGGAGCAAACGAATTCCAACCCAGAGTAATTTACCCAGCAAAGCTGCACACAACAAACCTGCTCAAAAGTGTTGCTGAAGCAACACTTCAGAATTTACTTAAGACTCTGCATGACGGAATCAATGAAAATAACACAACTAAACCAAAGGAAAATGGGCAAAAACTGAAGGTCTTCACTTTAAAATCAGAAACAAGACCACTGTGTCTGCTGTCTCCACTCCTACTCAGCATAGTCCTGGAAACATTAGCCAGAGCAATTAGACAAGAGAGAGAAATAAAAGGAATAAGTATTGGGAAAAAATGACATGATTCTCTACGTAGAACATCCTAAATACTCCACCCAGTGTCTTGGAGGTACAAAGCAGGATTCAAGGTCAACATTTAAAAATCAGCAGCATTTTTGTACATAAACAATGAATCCACTGAAAGAGAAATTGTGCAAACCATGAGTTTCATTATAATATCCCTAAAATGAAATACTTAGGAATCAGTCTCACGAAGGACATAAAACATTCGTACAGTGAAAATTATAGTACTCTGTGAAAAGAGCATAAAGATGACTCAGGAAAATGGAGAAATGTTCCATGATCCTAGGCAGGAAGAACCAACATTGTGAAAGTGGCCACCCTCTCAAAAATGCTATCGAGTCAATGTAATCCTGATTAAAATAACAGAAAATATTCCTTAAATTCATCTGGAACAAGAAAGAGACCCAGAATATAAAAAACAATACAGGGAAACAAAGGCGAGACAGGAGGTATCACAATCTCTGACCTGAAATTATACTATAAAGCTACTGTGATAAAAATCAGCATGGTATTGGCATAGAGACAGACCTGAGGATCAGTGGTACAGATGGGAAGATGCAGACGCAGCTGCAAACGCACTCAGCCACCTCATCTTTGATAAAGGGGCTAAGCAGGCTCACTGGAAGAGAGAGAGCCTCTGAAAGATGCTGAAAAATCTGACTTTACACATGCCGATGGCTAAAAGTAGACCCATACTTGTCACCATTCACAAAGCTACAGTCAAGATAGGTCAAAGATTTAAATATTAAAACAGAAACACTAAATCTCCTTGTTATGGTTTATGTCTAGTTGTCCCCCTAAAGCCTCATCTTGTCATTGGGTGGGGACTTCTATAGATTGAGACTTGATCCATGATCCCTGGGATTATGGGTGTTAATACTGGTGGGATTATCGGTCTGAGTAGGGCTGAAACTATGGGTGGGGTCTAGGGCGGATATCCTAAGGCAGAGAGCCTGATTGGAATATAAAGAGAGACAGAGAGACAGACTAGAGCTGTTGCTCTCTGCTGCCATGTTTGGTTGGCTGCCTCTGTCACCATTGCTGCTGTTCTACTGCCATGAACTGGATGTTCTCTGTCCTGCTCCACTCAGCCTTGGGCTGGCCGAATATGGACGGAAACCTCCAGTAACTGTAAGCTAATAAACCTTTCCTTCCTTCATCTTGAGTGTCAGGTATTTGTCCCAGCAACGAGTGATAAAAATTAACTAAGACACTCCTGGAGGAAAATGTAGGTAGAGATCTTAAAGATATAGGGGTGAGTAGAGAGTTCATTCATAGAAACTAAACTTCATTGGAAATAATTCAAAGAATCAACACTGGCATCTCACCTTTTTGAGGAGTTTCTGCATTTCAAAGCAAGCCTCCAACAGAATAAAAAGAAAGCCAACAAAACAGGAAAAAATCATAGCCAGCTAGTGCACTGAAAAAGGCCTTCTATGTAGAACATGTAAAGAATTTTTAAAAAATCAGGCCCCCCAAATTCAAAGATCCCCAGCAAAAATGGGCAGCTGAGATGAATACATACCTCTCAAAGAAAGAGGGCAAGTACGTATGTGAAAATATATTCAACATCATTGATCATCCAAGTAATGCAAACGACAGTGACACTTGGCTTCAAATTTGATCCAACAAGCAGGAGCTCAAAGGGGAGACACCCACTGCCTGCCCTGCACAAAGCCATGTCTGGAATGCTTGCCAGGTGGATCTTAGAAGCTGCACACGCAGAACTACAACTCCATGTACCCAGTTCCATGCCCACACTGAGTTCAGGGCTGAACCCCAAATCTGCTATCTCAGTGCTCCTATCCCCATTTAACAGCATATTCTATGCCTTCAGGTCTCTGGGGGCTGTCTCCTCACCATAGCTTACTCCACAGGGTCTCTAAACTTGGCTGTTGCTTATTTTCATACTCTCACCCCATGATGTCCACACATTTTTACCACCTTCTGCATACTTCATCACTGAATAAAATATTGAAGTCAATTTGGATGACTTCAACCAGTTACACTGTATTTGGATGGTTTAAAATCTTCATGCAACTTTGGCATCCTAACAGTGTCATCAGAGTTTTGTCAGTTACTCGTACGGCAACCTCAGCGCTCATAATCTGACTAATTTGTCTTTTGTGGAGTTCCCCTTGTGGACTGTTTTCAATAGTCTCTATTTTCTGATTTGCATTTCTTGTTCCATACAGGAAGCCCCTGATTTTCTAAGTGCTCCACAATGCCCTGTTTTGGAAATATCTTCTTGTAGCCTGCTTCTATTTGAGGACTGGAACATATCTGTCAGTTTCCTGATCATTATCTGCAATGTCTAGTTGGTAGTCTTTGGAAAATTATATGAAGCTATGCTAGGTAGCAAAATAAATATCTAATGAATGATAAACATAATACAGAAACAAATATAAACAATAAGCATAATACATTGTAAATATAGTAAAGTAGTAAGAGGGCTTAATGTAATAAACTTCTAGGTATCCTTTGTAATCACGGGCAGAAGTAGAGTGGGGAAGGGCTAGAGAAGGGTGGAAAAGAGGAGAGGAGGGATGGGAAGAGAAGGAAAGCAGAAGGAAGATGCTTCAGCAAACGGAAACACTGAAATGTCACCCAGATTTATTTATGTTAGCTGGCCCTGTAGGATTCCTTCTCAAAGTGTCAGAACCGGAACTCTGGCAGTTTAGGTCTTACATGACGTTTTCAAGCAGGAAGTGTAGAAGCTGAGAGTATTTGGTAGTTATTGGTTGGTTATATTCTATGTTATTACTACTGATTGGCCTAAGAGAAAACTAGATTATATATGTTGCAAGTATGTAGTAAGCTCAGACTCCAGGGAGTGTGGCATTATGGGAAGCACACCAGTTCAGGATGGGGGCAAGCTTAGAGTTGAGGGAAATAAGTCCTTGGGATAACATAGGAATTCAGAGTAGGGTTCATTGGATAAGAAAAGTATGTTCCTGCCGGGCGTGGTGGCTCACGCCTGTAATCCCAGCACTTGGGAGGCTGAGGCAGGAGGATCGGTGCGAGTTCAAGACCAGCCTGGGCTACAAAAGTGAGCTCAAAGCTAGCCTGAACTGCACAGGGAGACCCTGTCTCAAAAAGACAAAAAAAAAAAAAAAAAAAAAAAAAAAAAAAAAAAAAAGAAAAGTATGTTCCTGGAAGCAGGAGACAGAAGAGAAATCTGTTTAGGGGTGACCTAGTAGTAGGAAATTTTCACTATATAAGGTTAACTATCTTCCTCTTCAAAGGGAAATGGAGGAAAGAGAAGGAAAGAGACAGAAAGAGGTAGAAGTTGAAAGGGGAAAGTAGGTCCAAAAATAATCACAAAGCCCTCTACAGAAAAAGATGCTGCCCCAGTTTAAATTATCCTTCTGGGTAATTCCAGGTGTTGAAGGCAAATCAATAGTCGCTCATATTTCTGGGATTCTTGTTTTAGACTCTACCATTGTTAATCACATCATAAGAGTGCAGACAGTATCAAGAGATACCATAGGGAAAATGATTTGAGGAGGGAGGGGATCGAAAAGAAATATTAGACATATTCTATACATGAACTCTCTCTCTAAGATTAATGTAATCTTTTGTACTGTTAACATTTATGAGTAAAACAAAACTTGTAAAGGAATGGTTGCATAAAATCCTGGGATCGAAACATTCAGGAACAATTGACACAAGTCTCCTAACAAACTTCTATGAGAATTTTGGGTACTTGAGGAGGCCATGGTGTGTTAGCCAGATTTCTTGGGTTGCAAGTCACATAAGACACTCAGGTTAATTTAATCACAAAAAGAATTTATTTTCACAGGTGATCCAATTCAAAATGAAATAAAGCACTTGAAAAATAAAGGCATTTAGGTAACATGAGGCATCTTCATGGCAGAGGCAAGTTCAGTCTGTTTGAAGCACCAGTGGGCCAAGCAAAACATGACCTTTGGTTTTGCTTGCCTTAATTTTTTAGGTGTTGTGAGACAGACATCATAATGTGTCAGCTCCTCGCTTTCAGAGATTATGGAGCACTTTGAAACATCACGGGGAAGAAATGTGTGATATAGGGCAAGGACGATTTCTACAGTAGGAGAGAGGAGTGGCTGTAGAGGAAGACCCTCCCCAGATGACAAGTAGTGAGGTGGAAGATGTCCGCTGGATGTCAGCCTATGGTACCTCACATGAAGTGTTCCAAGGTTAAAATAGCTGAAGTCACGTTAATGCGGTTAATGCAGAATGTGTAACATTTAAAGGAGGAAAATAAAGACTCAAGCAAGAGGGTCAACAACGGCAGCTGTGAAGAGAAGGAAGAAAAGGTTTAAAAAAGATTAAAACTATATTCATAAGGATAGGTGTTTTATGAAAGAAATATGTAAATAACACTGGAAAGTTACCTGGCTTTGTGGGAGAACCAGTTGAGTGACAAATTTCCTACTCCAGTAGAGGTTAAAAACTCCTGGTCTTCACTGGTAGCACTGTGTAGCTGATGGACTGAGTTGAGAGAAAGAGAAATGAGAAGAGTTTTAGAGGTGTTTAGAGGATGCAGACGAGAATACAGGAAGTACTTAGCCAATGGCCTAAACTGGCACTGAGATCTCAAGGTAAGAGAAAATCTAGAGGGAGGAATGCCACTGGGACACAAGGAAGACAGTTCAAGCCTGGAAGCATGTGAGGATGAAATGAGTGAGGAAAAAAGGAAAAAGAGGGAAAAAGAGAAAATTTAATTAAAGGTAAGTGACAAAAATCTTGGTCTGTTTTGTGCTGTTATAATGACATGCTTGATTCTGGGTAATTGGTAAAGAGCAGAAATTCACCTCTACAGACTTTGAAGGCTGCAAGTCCAATATGATAACAGATTTGAGGTCTGGTAAGAGTCCAGTGTCTGCTTCAGAGATAGCACTTTGAACACAGTACTCTCCTCCCGAGAAGCATACTACTTACAAGGCAGAAGAGAAGAAGCATAAAGAGAACCCACTCCCACTTTTTGTGAATGCATGAAGTTCACATAAAGATCCTTATCCTCAAGTCCCACCTTTCAATATCATTATATTGGTGATCGAACTTCACTGAGTTTTAGAAAGGACAGACATTCATCGCTATTTATAACAACTAATCGCTAGCATCGTATTAAATGTGGAAAACCTAGATGTATTACCTCTAAATTCAGGAACAAGATAAACACGTCTGCTATTGCTACCTCTCTGCAACATAGTACCTGAAATAATATCCAGAACAGTTTGGTGAGAGAAAGAAATAAAAGGGAGTATGTTGGAAAGAATGAATTCAATTTAGCATTTTTTGCAGCTGACGTGATACTCTACATCAAAGGCCCAAGGAACTCTACAACAACAATCTTAGAATTAATAACTAACTCCAGCGATGTAGCAGAATATGAGATCAACATAAAAATATCATTAGAATTTTTGTACACCAATGATGAACGTCATGTGAGGAGAATGATGGAAACAGTGCCATTGACAGAAGCTCCAAAATCAATGCAGTATCTAAGCCTTCGCCTAATGGAGGAAATCAAAGACCGCTGCAATGTAAACTACAGCACTGTTAAGAAGATTGAAGAGGGCATCAGAAAGAGAGTTATTTTTGCTGTTGTCTTCATTTATGTATTTGGTACAGGGTCTCACTATGCAGCTTGGACTCATAGTGAGCCTCCTCTTTTCAGCCTGCCAAGTGTTATACTACAGGCATGCACCATCACACCCAGGTTTGGTCGCTGGCTCAGTGCACCCCAGAGGCGGGGCCGGAGAGACATGTGGAACCAGGGGTTTAACCCTGGTCCCTGCACTTGCCAAAGAAGGTGCTTAGTCCACTGAGCTATCTCACTGGCCCTTAGTTATTATTTAATGTGTGTAATATTTTGATTTTGCATGATGGCTAGACTTATGGGGATGGATGTTTGTGATGGTTACAGCGTCATGACTGTGTGAACTATACACTTAACAGAGTTAACTTGTTGTATTTGGTTCTCTTGAAGTTGATCACAGTACAGGCAAGTTTTTCAAAAACCATACTCTATGGAATGACAGCAATGGAACACCATAGGAAGCCTGATACCAGTGTGAGTGTTCCTGTTATGAAAAGGATTTGAAAATAGCATGCTTTGAAGTGTATAGCTAGTTGATCTATCTCGAAATTTATTTATATTACCGTAAGTCATAATTTGATCAACATGACCTAGAAATGCTTCAGTTTGAATAAAGCAGTCAAATGAAAGGCAGAGAGTTTTAACTTAGCACAATTCTGTAAATATACTTAGGGGATACTTACAATGGCATCTTAAGTACTTAGCTCCACTGCGATGCCAAGATCTTTCATTAAATCCATCCTAACTTCGACATAATTGATTGCATATGTCTTTTTTGTTTATCATTTCAATATCATTAATGTTTCTTTCTTTATCTTCCTGAAGATAAGTCCTCACAGTATCAGAAGTGATTGTCCTGAAGAGACTTTTGCTTTTTAGCCAGAACACCTTAATGCAAAGCAGGGAGCACCAACAAACACATTATTTAGTGCTTTCTGGAAGAACAACTTTCTTGCAAAATAATGCAATGCTATTTACTTCTTTTATTGAAATATATACCACAGAGGAAAGAAATGGCTTTTGTCTTACAGATATAGTGCTAATTAGAAACTGTTGCTTGGTTTAACTACCTTTGCAGATTAAGTCTAGTAATCATCAGTAAGTATAGTATGTACCTCATTCGTACTAAGATAACTAAGGAGCTTGGTTCAAGTGGTTTATATAACAATAATTTTATACTTTGCTAGCTCTTTTCTTACACTTAAGAGCCTTTCTTACAATCTTAATGAGTAAGATATTGAATTTAAGTGCTTCAAATAATTGCATCTCCTTTGCTCATACTTACTTTAGTCATATCGTTCCCCATTTTCCCACGAGGCTGGAATCTATGTTACACAGACGTTCTCCTTCCCAAACACTCATGGTTCCTTTTTGCAATTTGTGCCATCTGGTAATTTAATTGTACTCGGACTACTCAGTCACAGTGCAAATCAGGTGGTTTTCCACTGGCGATGTGGAATGGCAAGGATAAAAGTACATTTGCCAAGTGTCACATCCATGAGTGTTTGGGAAGGAGAACATCTTTGTAATATAGATTCCAGCCTCGTGGGAAAATGGGGAACACGATAATATCAAGATGAACAGGCTGCCAAAATTGTGGAAATTTATTTCATTGCTTTGGGGCTTGGGTGGTAGCTCAATTGTTTAAGGTACCCTCTGAGGGGCTGGGGAAATAGCTCAGTAGAATAAGCACTTGTCTGGCAAGCACCCGGGCCTGAGTTCAATCTCCTGTTCTGCCATGAATAAATAAATAAATAAATAAATACTTTTTTAAAAAATCAAAGCATTGGCCAATGCTTGTGTTTCACACTATTTTAAACATGTATGGCATAATTCATTAATACTTTACAAAAAATTAAAAAATGCAAAATACCTTGGAGAATTTTTCTTAGAAGACTGAGATTAGAACTCATAAGAATCTTGAACAGAAAGGGCCAGCCAAATAGCTCAGTGGATTAAAGCACCTGCAAGCAGGTGGAGGGGCCAGGAGTTCAATCCCCAGGCCTGCCATGCACAACCCCACTCCCAGAGTGCACTGAGATGACAATTGAGCCTGGAAGTGGTGGCACGTGCCTGTAATCCCAGCTGTTGGGAGGCTGTAAACAGGTGGATCACTACTAGTCCAATCTAGCAATGAGACCCTGCAGACCGGTGGTTCTCAACCTTTCTGATGCTGTGACCCCGCAGTACAGTTCCTCATGTTTCGGTGACCCCAACCCAAAAGATAATGTTGGTGCCTTCTTCAAAACTGTAATTCCAAATAAATAACATTTTCCGATGGCTTTAGGCGACCCCCGTGTTTTGGTCGTTCCACCCCCGCCGGGGTCGCGACCCACAGGTTGAGAACCGCTGCTGTAGACCCTGTAGATCCTTCCTTAAAAAAATACTAAATAAATAAATAAATAAATGATCTTGAACAGAGAAGAAAAGCAAAATGTGTCTGCAGAGACAATTATGTGTAAAACTTGTGGTGAGGTGACGAGGGACCAGGCAAGCACAGCATCCCAAGACCTACTACCACAACAATGGGAAAACAAGAAAGACATCAGCCATGCCTTACAAGAAAGAAGAGGAACACAAAGCATAGATGCTATCTGCAAGCAATTTTGTGTATGGAACACAGAATCTTCCAGGGTGAAGATAGCCTTGGATGCAACAACTGAAGCAAAGTTCATGTTTTGTTTTGCAGTTCTATTGGTAGTTTCACTGTAGTTCACGTAGGTCTCTATTTCTGGTGTTATCTCTGAAGTTTTAAAGTGAGTGTGTCACTGATGTGAAAACGTTGATGTTTATTCTAAATGTGCAGTGCATGTTAAGAATTGAATATTTTATTTTATCAGTAACTTATGTTACTTTTAACTGCATATTTCATACTTGTTACAGTTTTGTGTGTTTGGACCCCCAGAGCCTAACTTGAGGCACAGTTCTACTGTTTGATCAATTCATAACCCCAAACTGGGATTATAGGTCTGAATACTGCTGGGATTATGAGTATGAGTGCTATACCTAGCCTGGGGAGGGGGTAGCCTGAATAAACATAAAAGAGATGAAGTGATGAATTTTCTCTCTGTAGCCACTAAGCTGTTACTGCTCTTTGCTGCCGTCGGAGCCAGCTGAGTATGGACTGAACCTCCAGTAACTGAGAGTTAAACAAACCTTCCCTTCCTTCATTTTGAATGTTGGAGAGAAGAGTAACTGAGACAATAATATAATGAGAGTCTTCTGACAAAACAGCAAAATCAGCTACGTGTCAGGTATGTCCTACAAAATGATCATGAAAGCTAAACACATGAGCTCTTAGTGTCAGCAATAGATGTGTATAAAATACGATGTTGTCAAGAATGAAGATTGCCTGATTCAATACTCAACAGAGCACGCTGAGCTGGTCACTGAGCCTGGGTGTGGTACACACATCTGTAATGCTAGCACTTGGGAGGCTGAAAACAGGAGGATCGCTACAAGTCCAATCTGTGTCGTGAGACCCTGTAGAACCTGTATTAAATACAAAAAAAGAGGATTGTCTGAGATGTGATAAATAGAAGTAAAGATTTATTTTGTAGAGTTCTATTCATGTTTTGATTATAACTCATATAGCAATTTATTTCTGTTGTGCATTTTTATACTTTGTCAAAAACTATTCAACTTGAAATTTTTATGCTTTTTTATAAATAATAAATATCAAAATACATTATCTTATTTTGTGGTGTTTTTCTTGTTAAGTACTCATTGTTTAATGCAATAAAAGTCTAAAATTTTAAATTAATCAATAGAAATAGTCTAGAAATAAGTGTAAATTTAAGATACCCATGGTTATACACCTTTACAACAAAAAAGTGTCTTTGATGCATGCCTGGAAAAGTAAGTGTAGTCTAGGATGTGTAGCAGTGCTAAAAAATGTTGAAAAATGAGCTCCATTGTAAATATGCTTCATACTTAGCTATATCCTTAACACTTTGTACTTGGGAGAGAAGATTAAGGCTAGCTAGGAGAGGGTGAAAAAGTAAAAGAGAAGCAAAATATTCCAAAAGTTTAATCTTATAGTAGAAAATGTTCATTGGACATAATCTGGAAATAATGATTTTATATAGTGCAGAGTACGCTTGGTAATGGATATGAAGTACAAGAACACAATAATGAACATCTTAATGACACTCTCAATCAAGAAATAGAAAAGGGACTATGCTTCGGTTTAATCACACTAAAAAACTATACTTTGAAGTATAAAATAATCATTAATAAATGACAGATTAAATCATGTATCCATTATATTTCCATATAATAGGAACACTTGTCCTTGTCAAGACATGTGAAGAAATTTTAAAACACACTTTCTAAGAAGATCGAAGACTGACAAGAGACTGGAAAAGTACCAGGATGAGAGCAGTGGTAAAGATGAAAACAGGAAAAATGCTTATGCAAGAAAGAGATCAGAGAGGAATTCTGCCTAAGGACCAGAGCTATGAGTCCCAAGCCTATAAGAGAAGAATAGCCTTAGTGTCTAATACTTTCTACTTCCAAAGTAGTCCAATGATTGAAGTTTTTTTTTTTTTTTTTTTTTTTTTTTTTTAATCCCTGAAACCATTTTCCAACTTTTTGAAGGCCATGAAGAGATGAAGAGATAGAAGGAAGGACTAGGGAGGCAGGGAAGAAGGATAAAAAAGAATCAAGATCTGTTATATGCATATCCCAAATCTACACAAGGAATGTAGGGGTCAGGGAGATAGCTCAGGAGAATAAGCCTTTGCCTGGCAAGTGCAAGGGCCTGAGTTCTATTCCTGGTTCTGAAAACAAAACAAACAAAAAAAACAAAACAACAGCAAAAAAGCAAACAAAGGAACATAAACATGTGCTAGCTAATAGAGAAAAAGTAACTTTATTAATTGTTAGATGAGTTTATGAGGCAGGTGGAAGTGTTTGTGGTTTGATCCTCATCTAAAGCCAAGACAGCAATACTAGAGTGTTGATCGAAATTGAGAAACTGAAAAGCTCTTTTGTGGAGCTATGAGTCAGACTATGCTCTGGGACGTTATATAGCTCAACAACAACAACAACAAAAAAAAACTGTTAAATCTTGGTCTTGAGAAAGCTTAAAACGTCAAAATTTCTCTTTTCATGAAGTTGGCTGATAGTTCATCAATTTGATTTATTATTTCAAAGAACAATTTTTGGATTCGTCAATTCTCCACATTGTTTTTTAGTCTCTATTCCACTAATTTCCACTTTTCTTTTTATAACATCCTTCCTTGTATGAGTTTGGGGTTTGATTGGTTTTTCTTTTTCTACAAGTACAACATTCAAAATTAGGCTATTTGAGCTCATTCTGTTTTACTGATATGTGTCTTCATCACTATACATTTTCTTCATAGGAATGCTTTTACTGCATACCATAAGTTTCAGTATGCTGCACTGGTATTATCATTTAATGGTATATTCTTTTTCACTTCATCTTTAATTTTCTCCATGAGGCACTGGTTGCTCAGAAGTTTGTTTAAACTTAAGAGCTCTTCACACAAGGCAACTATTTCATAAGAACAAAGTGAAGCTATAATATAACCTTTAAATCGCCATTATATAATAGTTATTTATGTGAATATGAGATTAGATTTAAACCATCTCACATAATGTGAAATTCTGAGCTCAACTTGCAGTATGTTACTTAGAGAAATCTACATCGACTAAAAATTATATGATAAAAGGGTCAAAATTCTCCCTTGAACAAACAAACATTATCCTAGAATTGAATTGCTTCTGAATTGCTTTGTCATAATATATCCAAAATACTAGAAATCACACAGAGAGACATTGTTTATGATGTCTTAAAATAGTGTGAGTTATATATAATGGTTAGCCAGCATTAGAGAAGACTGCATAGAAGGACTCCAGCTAACAAAACTATCAGAACCAAGCTGGAAAAGAGTCTTTTATTTAAGAAGTAATGGCGATACTTGTGAAAGTTAGCAAGGAATTGGGATTAATTTATAAGATTCAAAGGTACATCGTATTTACTATTCTCTTGGTGCTGGGACAAATACCCAACACTCAAAATGAGGGAAGGAAAGGTTTATATAGCTCACAGTTGCTGGAGGTTTCAGGCCCTACTCGGCTGGCTCCAAGGCAGAGTGGCACAGGGCAGAGGGCAGCCTTTCCTGGCGGCAGCTAAGAGCAAGAGAGCAGAGAATAGCAGCAGCTCAAGCAGCTAACTTCTCTTCCTTTACCTTGAAATGCAAATCACCTGACCCAGGGGATGTGTAACACCCACACCCACAATAATCAATTACAAATTCCAGAAGCCGCCAAATGACTGCATGAGACTTTGGGGAGATACCTATACACAAACCATAACGAGGCATAAAGTAGACACAATAGAAATTAGCAACTAAAATTAAGACGAAGCAGATGAGCATCCCAACTGTAATAGGAGGAGGATTGCTTTGCAAACTTGAAGACAGTAAAAAAAGATTATACAAATTTAAATATTAAAAAAGAGAAAAGCAGAGTAATGGGAATTGACATAAAAGATACAGTTGAAAACTCTATAAGCTATGTTTAAATGGCATTCCACAAGATTAGAAAAAGAAGGTAAAGAAGCAGTATTTAGATGGGTAATGGCTAGAGATATCCAGTACTGGATGTGTGCATTAATTCAGATTCAGTGAGGATATACAGCATCTTATTTTATTGTGCTTCACTTTGTTGAACTTTGCAGATCTGAAATTTTTTAGAAAAAAAAAAAAAATTGAAGCCTTCTGATGTGGAGTGAGCCTGCTGGCACTGTTTCTCCAAGAGTTTGAATTGTCAGCATTTTTAGCAAAAAAGGATTTTAAATTAAGGTATATACGTTTTAAGATACAATGTTATTACACACTTAATGTGTTCAGAATAATATTTATTTACCTATTTATTTATATCTAGTACAGAGTCTACAGGATCTCACTAAGTAGAGCGTAGATTGGACTCATAGTGATCCTGCTGTGTTCAGCCTCCCAAGAGCTGGGATTACAGGCATGTGCCACCCCGTCCACGCCCCGTCTCAATAACTGTCTCAGTGCACCCTGGAGGTAGGGCTGGCATGCATACCAGGAATTGAACTTGGGCCATTACACTCAGCCATTTTAGTCTACTGAGCTATCTTGCCGGCCATGGGAGGCAGCATAGCATAATCACTGCTTTTATATGTGTCAGGAAGTAAAAAGGAAAACATTAACATCATGTGACTAATTTCAGTGCAATTTATTGAAGTCCTCTTCAACCAAACCCATGATATCTCTGAAGTATGCCTGAAGCTAGAAGTGTATGTTTTTTAAAAATATGTAAAAAGATACTACAGTAAAATCTCAAAAGACTTCAGAGAATGAGAAGTCTCGAATTCAATGAAACAAAAGATAAGCTGCCCTCAAAGGTGAAACATACTAATGGTTGATATTACTGATAGCTAAGAGCCAAGTAAACCTTCAAACCAACATAAAGAAACTGATGAGCTAGAATTCCCTTCTTAGTGAAAACAAACTTAAAGGAAGAAGACAAAATATAGATATTCTAAGACCAAAAGGCAAAAAAACTAAGAACATGTTTTATCAGCAGAAACAAGCTGAATGAAATTCATAAAATGTTTACCAGGCAAAAGGAAAATGATACTGTCAGACAACTTTTTTATACAAGATAACTTCTAGAAAAATTTCCTTGTGTAAGAAAAAATCTGAATCCCAAGTTGGAGAGACACATAATAAAGGGTAAATAAAAACTTCTCATGACATAAAATAAAAATTGTAAAACATTTATATTCTGATGTTAGATATTTGAAAATCCTGTATGATTTAGGAAGTTTTTTTTTTTTTATTTAGGAAGCTTTGAAATAAAAATTATCACAGAAATCTTGTAAGCTATTGACAAGAAAAACATGTTGAGGAAGAGAGAAATCTCTATTGATAACGACCATTCTTGTGCTAATTCCCTTTGTTTTGAACTATTACAGAAGAAAAAGGAGAAAATTTAGAAGATAAAGTGATTTTTTTTTTTCAAAATAGATTGCAGTAGCCAACTCTTGATGTAATTTACCTTTACCTAAACACATCTGATTGATTTTAAGTTCCTGGAACTGCAGAATATTTAGGACTTTATGAATGATGATGTCTTTAGGACATATATCTCATCAATATCCTTCCAAGGGAACTGGAATTTCGGATTACCTTTCAAAAATTACAGGGGCCCGGTGGGATGGCTCAGTGGTCTAAAGCGCCTGCTTGGGAAAGCTTGGGCCGTTTCAGGGACCACAGTTCGATCCCTGGCACCACATGCTGCGCGAGCCCTGCTCTCGGGGCGGGCTGAGCCGGCCATAAAAATGAGTGAATAAACAAACAAAGGTTCTGAAACAAGAAAAAAAATAAATAAAATAAAAATTATTAAAAAACTAAAAATTACAGACTTTCATACACGTTTTCAACATGCTAAATTACAGTACTTTGATATGCAGAGCAGAAGTCTGTCTAAAAATCCCTCCACCCATTCTCTATCCATTCAGCACTAGACTGAGATCAGGTAACTGGAACCATAACTCTAAACCCATGTCTAACAGATTTATAATCCAGGGGATCTGACTGGTTCAGGACAGTTCTGTTGGTCAATATCCAAACTGATGAAATATTTATAGATCACATTATGTGTGTCAGGGACAATACTGATTGGGAAAAAGTGAGAACACAGAGGAGAGAAAGACAAATTCGTTGCCAGGAAAAATCTTTCAGTCTAATAGCAAAGATTGCTTTTACTTTATACTTATAAAGGCTATGGCATGAAAGTATAGAATAAGGGAAAATAAAGGCAGCGAAATTGAAGGAAGACAACTTAAAGACTCTAGGATAGCATCTGATAAATCCTGAGAGGTGAAATGTGTTGAGCAGAAATATTGCTTAAGTGAGAAGGAGAAGCTGAGAAGATTTTTAAGAAGTGGATGTTCCAGTTACTGGGTATATTATGAAAGCCATGGTATGATGTTTAGAACAGGCATTCATTTATAAACTGATAAATCAGGTAACAAATTTTATTCAAGGGATACTCCGAGATATTTTATGTCTAATCAACCAGTTAACTTACACAAAGAATTCATGAATCTCTCTGTATTTTGCTCCCTTGATGAATTTAAACTGTGAGGCATTCTCCCCTGGAATCCTTTGTTGAAATACTCGGCTCTCATATCTCTTGAAGCCACTCTGCCTTAATTACAGCCAATTTGAATACCAAGAGAGATTTTCAAGCTCAGTAAGTAATGAAAGGCTAGAAATGCAAATAGTGATAATTATGATGAGGCTAAGAAGACCTCACACATGAGTAATATTGTCCACTTCTGCTAACATTGCCTAGAGCTATGATCCAGGGCCCCAGGGGATAGGAGACCTCAGGGAGAGGTTGGCACGAACATGCATCGTCAGTTAAATCACGTGAGGCTCACACAGACCCAGAGAACATAAAATAATAGTAAAAGAGGTGTAATGGGGGGGGCAGCCTTCCATCTATGGGTTATTTAGAAGATTTTTAATGTACCCATTAAAAAATAAAATAAGTCATCTCTTACATTGATTTTAATAGAGCAGTGGCACCAGGGACTTGGATTCTCAGTGCCCTAGAGGTAGTTGCTGTCGTTGCTATGGTTTCAACAATGTGGCGGCTGCAAGCCTGTGGAGCTACACCAGCACACAATTATGCAATTCTACTGCAGCACGTCAGGGTTTATTATTTCCGCTGTATTTTTCCTTGACGTTGAGTACCAGAAACACTTCAGCATGAAAATCACAACTCAATTGAATTATGACAGCAAAAGTCACTTCCATTATTTTTATTTTCTGATTACAAAGTCCCACATACTTTTGGAGGTATTTATAGAAGCTAGTATGTTACAAATGTATGTTTTTGCCCTTCCTTTGTTCTGTTTCCATCTTTTGCCTCCTGCAGAGTGCATATATGCTAACATCAAAAAACAGCTGGTGATATATTATTTTAGAATCTGAGCAAATATCGTCCATTGAAACAATGAAATATAATTTCATATGTTATAGTCTCCTGAATAGAAATAGCAATATAGGAGATGTGGACTTTAAATTAACATTGAGTTTATGATGATTCATTAAGGCTTAATATTTTAAGAGTGTCAATGAAGTGCAAAAGATTAGTTTTGCACAATTTCTATTCATTGTGTATTGTGTCAGTGTTTAAATGTATGCATCATAAAAGTGACCCTTGAAGGAATAAAGCAGATCCACCCACAAAACTCTATCTAAATACTCTGATCATATTAATCACCATCTAGTGTTGTAACTGTTAACCATAGTAATTATCCCATCTGTTTAGTCAAAGCTTTTCATCTAAGCCAAAAAGCTTCTGAACACATGAAAGAGTTTCTTTATGAAAGTTCTTCACATTCACAGTCATGCTAAACATGCTTCCTTAACATAAATGTAACTTTTTTGCAACTGACCAATAGCATTACTCTTTAAAAAACTTTTGTGTCACTTAATACAATAGACAATCCTTAATAGACTGCTCTCCAAATTATATATTGTCAGCTATTCTACAGCACACATACCTTGATGTGACTAAACTATGCCCTCAAAAATATTGATAATGGAGTTAGTGAAAAAAGTTGACTCTTCAATACAAAGTAGGATATTGTACACTGGAAAACAGTATGTTGCATTTTTATCCAAGCTTGTGTAGTCTACAATATTAGCCTTGGCAACTATGGTCTTTGTGTTATGTTGTGTTTGAGCAAAACCTAGAACAGTGACAAGAAAAGTCAATAGTTTGGGAACTCAAAAGGGATGACAGCAGCCTGGTACTGTTTGGATGATGCATGGTCCCCATAGGCCAGTGTGCAAAATTTGCTACCCTCGGGGTGGTGCTATTAGGCGGTACTGTGGACCTTCAAGATGGAGCTGTTGAGTGGCAGGCTCTTACATCACAGAAGAACACGCTCTTTGAAGATACTGTGGAATGGTGGTCCCTTCCCTTCTTCTGCTCCCCAGTTCATGAAGTGAGCA
This sequence comes from Myocastor coypus, assembly GCA_004027025.1. Lineage (NCBI taxonomy): Eukaryota > Metazoa > Chordata > Mammalia > Rodentia > Myocastoridae > Myocastor > Myocastor coypus. The sequence goes on along the minus strand of PVJA010016410.1, from coordinate 4,455 downwards.
TGGGTACTGCTATCCACCCCTACCATGACCTGCTTCCCTCATCAGTTAACTGCCTCAGATATTCTGTTATACTGATGGAAACAGGATTATGTTTTGTTATACAGGTCTTGTTTTAACATGCCTTTAACCACCCAGCAGAAAAGTTTAATCACGAGGCGTAAAAAAGTAAAGGTAGATTAGTATGCCGAGCTGTAAAAGGTTTAAATCAACAGCTTCTGACATTGGCAGAATGTTATGGAATGTTGGACTAAGTATAGAACTATTTTATCTTAGTTCAATAAGAAGAAATTTTTGTGCCAATAATGACTAGAAAAATTATCATGTGTGCATCCTGTACTCTGAATAACTACTACAAGGACAACAATATGCTTTGCATTAATTGTTGGGGATGTACTACTAATGCATTTTGAAACCATCTCATTGTTATTTTTATTAAAAGTAATAAAAATAATTAAAAAAGGAAAAAGAAACAGGGTAAATACATACCATATTTTTCTCAATATTCATGAATCATTTCTCCACTTTCTTGGGCTATTTATTGGCTCATAAAATACTATATTTCACTAAATGAAAATGGTTTTAAACCTTGTATTAATTTTAAGCTTTAGTTTTGGTGTTAGTTAAAATGTATACCTTAATATTTGAACGTTTTCTCTGTGGTTCTTCTGTCTTCTGGAACCAATGCTTCATGATTGAATTCTAGTCCTGGCCTCTATCACTGATTAGGGAAAATGTTCTAATCTATTTAAGGAGTAGGAAAGAGAGTATCATTCATGTTTTTGCACATAGTAATACTTCGCTAAGGCCCATAGGTACAATGACATTTACTTCTCTAATTTGCCAAAGTGGAAACAGAAGCTAGATAATTTTCCCTACATTAAATAAGGAGAGGCCTAAGGAGATTGATTTCACTAATAGATGATAATAAAGGTTGTTTAACACTTTCCAGTCTAAAAGCACAGACTTGAGCCAGGTATATACCTCAGTAGCACAGCAACTGATGACAGCATATGATCCTGAGTTCAATCCCCAGTACCAATAATAATAATAATAATAATAATAATAATAATAATAATAGCTGCTCAAGAGATGACGCAGATACAAATGTGGAAATTGCGTAGTTTTCACAGTTCCCAATTCTATGTTTACAAGGGTCTCTTACTCTGACAAATTAAAGACTCTATATTCAGTGGTTCAGACCTTTTAACTCAATTTCCTGAAAGACCAGATGTGACAGTATTAGAAGACTGGCTTGGTCACTTAGTCATAATTCACATTAAATGGCATATTTCATTTGTTGCATATGACAAATCCTTCTGTGAGATGAGGCAAAGGCAGGTGACTTTGATATACCTTCATGAAGCTACCCACTTTCATTTATTCATGCTCTGTCAGAGTTTAGGCCAGGATTTATAGTCTTCTAGTCATTTTTCTTCTGAATACCCATTAGTGTGGGTAGCCATTTTAAGAGATTTAGCTACCAAAACTGGTAACAGCTGCATAATTTTCTGTTATTTAACTATTTTTTAAAAAGTAATTGTATTCCCCTAGACCCTGGTGGCATAAAAATTTATATTATAAGGCCGGCAGAATAGCTCAGCGGACTAAGCACCTGCTTAGGCTAGGGCAGGGACTGGGTTTGACCCCTGGTATCATACGCCACACCTGCTCTGCCTCCTGGGTGTGCTGAGCTGGCCACTGAGGCTGGGCATGGTGGCATCTGCCTGTAATCCCAGTGCTGGGGATTCTGAAAACAGGAAGATCACTACAAGTCCAAGCTGCATAGTGAGACTCCGTACCAAACACATTTTTATTCAAAAAAAATTCATATTGTATAAACTATAACCACACACTTACCAGAGATTTATATGGGGTCAGTCAGTTTAGGGATAGAGAGGGAGAAAATCATTGTATCACTTCTGGATTTACTATTAAGTCCTATCATTCATCTTCGGATAGAGAAAGGAAGTTACTCTGTATTCAGTATATTGTGATTAGTTTGCTCTTATACATAAAGCTTGATCAAAATACACATTGAGTGGTCTGAAAAGAGAGCTCAGTGGTGTAAGTGCCTGCCTGGTAAGGGCAAGGTCTCAAGTTCAATCCCTAGTACCACAAAAAAAACAAACATAAAATACTGAATGCTTAAATTTTTAAAACAATTGTCATATAATAAAGGATGCCTTGCCATTAATCTCCCTCAAAATACTCCCTCTTCCTTTAGATATACTCCTACCGTTCTTCTTGCCACTTTCAGCCCCGGTTCTGAAAGCCCTCTTTTGGGAAGGGTTGCATAAAGTATGATGAAAAATATGCTAAACGCCGCTGTTAAATGGCGTCCAACGGAAAGACGGCCCCATAAAAGCATCTCAGCATGTCTGATGCACTTACTCACTGCACCTGGCAGCCTGCGCAGGGTCTGGCTCTTATCCAAAGTCAAAATGGCCGTGAAAGGTAAAGTTTGGAGCGGCTTCAGGGTTCTGAGGCAGCCACAAGGGCTGAAGGCACTGGCGGAGAGGACCTCCAAAGCTGCTTTAGAAAGTGGTGAGTATTGGGGGCGAGGGGGTGGGTATAGGTGTGTTCAAAGAAAACTCAAGTATTTTGGTGTCTTTTCTATCTCAATTTGACAACTTCTATTAGGGCCAGAGAAGAGATAGTATGATGATGATATGTCTTTCACTGTAATATTTTAACAATTAAACATTCACTGATGACTGAAGGATTCTTTTCTCTTAGATGCAATTAGAGGTGGAGGATTAAAAGCTACCTTAATTATGGAAATCAATGAAGAAATAATTACACATACATAATATATATTCTTAATATATGAATATATTATATATATGTATATGTATATATACATATATATAATATATTCACCTTTCATATTGCTAGACATTGCTTTGAAGTCACACAAAATAGGATTAGTACTATTAGTACTAGTATTAGTACCATTTAGGAAATAAGGTACTTAAAATTAAGAATGTGTTTCAAATTACTTCACTGATCTCCATAATTAAGATGGCTTTTAATCCTCCAACTCTAATTTCATCTAAGAGAAAAGAATCCTTCAGCCATCAGAGGAGATACACAGTCTTTCTGTTCTTTAGCTGAATACAAATCCAAAAAGAGTCTCCCACAAAGAGAAACCCAGGATCGCAATCCCAGCTTTGCTGTCCAAATAGCATCTCGCGTAGAAATTCTCTAAAATGCCTTAAAATGATCAAGTCCATAATGCTAAGTGCACGTGATAATCTCTCCTCTGGCCCTAAAAGAAGTTGTCAAATCAAGATGGAAAAGACAAAAGCAAAAGCTCTGGAAGCTAAGCGCCACAGAAGTGCTAACCTCCCTGGGGCGAAGACTCCCCAGACCTCCTCCCAGTTTGTCAGTCTTCAGCGCTGCGTCAGGGAAAATGCTCTACTTTCAACTGCTCATCATGCATAACGGACTTTTCTAGAAATTAAAGACAACCTAATAAATGCACATCAGAGTGCACAGCCTGCGTTGCTCGGCCTCATGGTGCCAGCAGGACATGCTGGGAGACATGAATAATTCAGGTTGTCAGAATTCCTGAAGTAGCTGTGCCGGGTTCCTTTGGCAGCTAAGAGTAGAACAAGTGCCAGGGTTGGGTCGGTATTCCAGGCATGACCGAGTTCATATTCATGCCAACACTTAAAGATGAATTTGTTCTTTATTGCTTAACCAGAGCAGTAATTAGGAGCAGCTAGAATTGCTATCCCCTCATCAGAGAATATATTAAATAATGCATTGACACAGCATTTTTATATTCATGAGAGGCTTCAAACGTCATATACTGTATTTAATATAAACTGAAGTCATCAATTACCCAAGCGTCTATCTGTCCATAGCGTGAAGTCTACAACACATTCTCAGTACAAGGTATTGCTGGCAGTTGCTGAGCTTCCTATGAGGCATGTATAAGTCTCCCTCATCAGGACTTGGGCTTGCTTAGGATCCACAGCAAGAGAGAAGAAAAAGCACTGAGTTTGAGAATCAAGAGGAAAGTAAAACTGGGCGACGAAGATACTAAGCCATGTAATGAACCTAGACTTCAAATCAAGAATTTAGAAATTTTTGTTTTTCAAAAATAGAAATCCCGGATGTAAATCACAGCAAATGAGCACCCTGCATACAGTACTGTAAAGGAACTCACTGGGCTGGGGGATGGCTTGGGGGTCTAAGTGCTTGCTTGTAAGTGAAAGGGCATGATTTTATGTCTGGTATGGCATGTTGTGCTAGCCGCAGAACCTTGGACGTGCTGTGCTGCCCTGAAACCAGGCATGGTGGGGCACACCTGTAATTCCACCACTGAGGAGGCTCAGACAGGAGGATCACTATAAGTCTGAGCTGCATAATGAGACCCTGTATCAAAAGAAGAAGAAGAAGAAGAAGAAGAAGAAGAAGAAGAAGAAGAAGAAGAAGAAGAAGAAGAAG
>PVJA010016409.1:0-43546 GCA_004027025.1 Myocastor coypus | reverse complement strand
AAAAAAAAAAAAAAAAAAAAAAAAAAAGTTTTGGGCCTGGCAGGATGGCTCAGTGGTCTAAAGTGCCTGCTTAGGAAAGTTTAGGCGGCTGTAGGGACCTCAGTTGGATCCCCAGCACCACATGCTGCGCCAGCCCTGCCCTCAGGGCAGGCTGAGCCAGCCACAAAAATAAATAAAAACAAACAAAAATTTGGTTGGAAAAAAATAAAAAGATGACTCTATGTCACTATCATATCTGCTTATACCTTGTAGATCCAGCCCTCCAGTGAACTGTAGTATTCATAGCTGCTGGGGACTCGAAGAGCCAGCAGCCTGAAAGTTATAGTAGTGCTTGCTTTGGTTAGTGCTAGAACTTTCATAAGTGATGAATTTTGGCTTCAGAGAGAACAAAAAAGGTGAATAGGGATGGCAGAAAAGAGGGAAGATCCAGGATTGGATCTCCAAGATCCATCAGACCTGCCAGAGTCACTATGAAGTTAACATTGACGAAGCTGTCCAGTGAGAATTCCCAACAGCAGTCAGTATGGCATGGGAGCCAACACCCAGACCAGGCCAGGAAAACTGGGCTGTTGTCCCAGGAGCAACCAGGCCTGGGGTGGCAAGGCTGGGCTAGGTAGGGCTAGGCTGGGCAGGGCTGAGAGAGAGAAGAGAATTTTTTGCCTCCAGGCTCATAAATGCCTATATTGGGCAAGGCCTCTTATTTCCTTGGGCGGTGACTAGGAATCTCTCCAAATTTGCCAGCCTGACTTGAATTGTCTCCCTCTGCCTGCACCCTTCTAGAGGATCCTCTAAAGTCCTCAAGGGGATGGGAATGGGTGTCAGGTCCTCCAGGTGACCTCCTAGAGTAGATGGAGAAATGTGAGCAAATTCTGCCTGAAACGGCTGGCTCCTCAGGACCTCTGCTAAACCAGAATGGGCCCTACAGGGTGATGGGCAGCTGCCTCTGGGAATCATGGCTCCCTTGAGTTATTCCACACACAATGTCCCCAGTATAGTATTGACAGTAGCTAAGCTCTGCAACCCCCAGGGCAGCAAACAAGTCATTATATTGTTACATAAATAATATACTTACACAGGACTTTGTGTGTTAAGTGCCAGTTAATATTATTGCTGCATAATTATGCAGTTAGCTTGAAGAAGGGGGTGAGGAAGTGTGGAATCACCCCCAACCCAGGGAAATACGGCAGAGCTCCCACCTTGCACTTCAGTAAGAATGTGGCTCTGGGTCAGGTGATAAAGTTCTAGAGTCTCCCAGGTGTCTCCTCTCAGATGGAGCAGTGTCCTCCCTGGCTGTACCCTAGAAGAGGCTGGCGAGTCCAAGGAGATGCACTCACCTGAGACAACCTGAGGGTTTTCTGCCAGCCTGTTACCTCCCTCAGCCTAAAAGAGGCTCTCCTGACACTAAGGGCTCCTGCCAGGCAACCTGAGAAGCCCCAGCAGGAGGGTGCCAAGAAAGAGCATGAGTCTCAGAGGCAGCCTGTGGGCCTGGGGCTCTCACTCCCCTCCCAGCCCTCTCCATGGAACCCTTAGGTCACATAGGTATGAGGACCTTTCAAGATCATCTAGTCCAACCTTACATTTCTGGGTGGGGAGGCAGGCTAGAAAAGGAAAGTGACTTGCTCAAGGACATACAGCAGGCCTGAGGATCCTGGAAGGAGAGCCTGGCCTGCCTTCCCAGCCTCTGCTCCGCTTCCCTCTTCTGTCCTCTCCCTCACCCCCAACCCCCATTTTTGGGGCTGCTCCAGCTTTTCACTTCCTCTCTAGTCTTGCTCCCAGCCCTGCCCAGGCCTGCCTGTCGCCTCACCTCTCCCCTCGTCTGCTCCGCCATTGCTGCCTGGCTTTCTTCTGCCGGCCCCTAGAGCCAAGGGAAGCTCCACACTCGGCCAATGCTTCTTCTCCCACCTGGCCCTTCCCAGCCTTGGGGTTCATCCTGAGATGAGTCTGTGCCTTCTCTTCCACCCCTTTCTCTCTCCAGAGAGGATCTGAAATGAAGAAAGGGGACTAAATTCCTGAGCAAGGAGCACAAACTCTCTTCTGGGTCTAGGATTGGATGAACTGAGCCAAGAACAACCTCTTGAGTGGGGGGGATAAAAACAGAGGGGTTCTGCTCAGGAACTGGAACCATTGCCCTGGTGTCCCACAGGAGCAAAGGGAAAGGAGAGAGGGATTAAAGAGCATATCGCAGAGGTCTGACTCAGACCCTCAGCACAGGAAGACACCCAGGATGGAATCCTTTTCAAGTGTCCTCATTTCAGAGAGATTAAGGATTAATTTCCCCAGCCAGTCAGTGAAATCCCTGTGAGAAAGACCTGTGGGCCTATTTCTTGGAAGAGGAAGCCAAGGGACGCTCGCAGCATCACCGTCTGTGGGAAGTGGGCTGGAAGCCTCTCTCTGCTATCGCCAGGTTCCTTGAAAATAATTCCCTTCTTGTGTATGTGCATGTGTGTTTTGTGCAAGCAGGTAAAGTTTGAAGGGGACCAGCCAAGGTTTGCAGACTGGTACGGCTCCAGAATCATGCTCCCACAATATCAAGAGCTTTTCTCCAGTGATCAGGACCCCCTGCCTTCCAGCCCGATTCCGCTAGCCTTCTGGCCTGGTGATGGGAAGAATCTGGAGGATGACTCTTGTATGCAACTTGGGTCCTTGATTTGGAAAATGAACCTGATCTCAGGGGCAAAATGGAGCCCAAACCCAGGTGCCCTGGCCATCACCATGGCTCTTTCCAGCTAGCCCCCTCTTTGTGGCCACCCAGTTCCATCTGAGGGAGGTTGAGACCGGGATAAACCTGGCAGATATAGAAGAAGCTGCCGCTATTTACAGGAGTACTGAAACTACCAACCAGTACACAGTTTGGTGCAAGACCTGGCCCTCAGCTCCAATGGGGTGGCATAGGGGGCTGGGCTGGCCCTGTGCCCTCCTCAGCCAGGACCTCTATATCCTGGAGTCAGAGAGAATGGGCTGCTCAGGGTTTGGGGGACCTTGTGGCCAAGTAAGAAATTCTGTGGTCCTTTAGGAGTGGCATTTCACTCTCTCTTCCTCTGGTGGCCTCATCAAGCAGAAATTAGGGCAGAGGAGCCACATGACTAAAGTGGGGGCGAGCCAAGGATAAGGGTATAGCCTCATCTTCTCTAAGGACTTCTCTCTCACAAAGAAACTTATAGGGGCTCAGGGATGCCTTCAGGGTACCTTTTCCTGGCAGGAGATGGGATGAGGTAGACCTCAAGGGACTGCTTAGGGGTCTTCTTGACCTGGTGACTGAGGTGGTCCCTAACATTCCCATGGGATAGTGAGCACAGGGGAGGAAACAAACCCAGCTTAATCCCAGGACCCCTTTACAGGAGAATTTTATAGGTAAGCCCCAAAGTCTCCAGTGGGGGAAGGAGTAGTGTAGGGTTTTTTTTGTTTGTTTGTTTTGTTTTGTTTTTTCTTCCCCTTTTCACCCAGAGGCATTTTTGCACATGACTCAAACAAGTCTAAACTTTCCTAAACTTCAAAGTTTGCCCATGGCACAGCCTCAAAGTGGAAGGGAAAATGTTAAATGTTTGTAAGCCAGCTAAGCATTGTGTTTTTGCGCCTTAAAGGAATTGAATTAAGTTGCTGTGTTACTATTAGTGTCCCATTGTGAAACAGGCAGGGAGGAGCCTTCTCTTCTGGATGATGTGGTCTCTCTGTGGTCTCCAACCCAATTGCTCAGCAGGAGGCTGTACAGGGCATCACACAGCCTGCGGTAAGGGCAACGAGGTCCTGTGGCAACAGGCCTGGCTCACAAGGTCATTTTCAAGCTGCTGGCAGGAGCCCTGGTCCAGGCGAGGGTGCCCCATGTGCCAGGCTGTCCTTTCACCCTAGAAGTTTTGCTCTGGAAAACCCTGTTGTTGTGGGCCCCTCTCAACCCTGCCTGTGACCCAGAAACTGAGCTGTGTGCACAGTGCAGGTCCTGAGCCCAGGAGCTACAAGAAGTCTTTTCCTTCCCCCTTTTCTATTCTCTGAAGCAGCACCCCAGAGCCATTAAAGAGCATGGACCCAACTACATGCGTTTCTAACCCTGCCCGGCCACTTACTAGTTATTGTTAGAAAAATATCAGTGACTTCTCCTCTCAGTGCTTTGGTTTTTCTCGTCTGTAAAATGCAGTGGTATGAGCCGGGCATGGTGGCGCATGCCTGTAATCCCAGCACTTGGGAGGCTGAGGCAGGAGGATCAATGTGAGTTCGAGACCAGCCTGGGCTACAAAAGTGAGATCAAGGCCAGCTTGAACTGCCTAGTCAGACCCTGTCTCAAAAAGACAAAAAATAAATAAATTAAAATAAAATAAAATAAAATGGTAGCAGTGTGGTGAGGAAGTGAATTAGTCCAGGGTCATCTCCCCTTCCTATGTGATCTTCACTGCCTTTCCTCCTTACCTGTCCTGTACAGTGTATCAGGCCTGGTACACAGGAGATCCCAAACACACATCTGATGGCCACCTTGCCTCCCTGGTTCCTTTCCCTCTGCTTTCTTCGCCTTTTCATCCATCCTGCCCACTCTAGTTATCTTGCCCCTCCATTAATTTTTCTAATGCACGTACTATGCCCTTCCTCCAAAAGCATCAGTGAACTCCCAGTATTTACTACAGCCCAGAACCCTGGTTTCACGGTGACAAGCATGGCCAGCCATATTGAGAAATGGCTGTGGTTCAGGCTGTCTTTACAGCTTTCCATGTAGATGACTTTGAGAAATCTCATCTCCCAGCCTCTTCTGTAGAATGGTAAACTCAATCTCTTAGGAATGCTGTGAGAACTATGCTAGATAGTGTGTAAGGTGCTTAGCACCATGGGTTCTGGCAGCTAGGGAGTGGCTTCTGTGTTATTTATTAGGAGTTCCCATAATTCCTTAGCATAAACCTGGTGTGCACACTGTCCCTGAACAGGTGCCCAAGAATTCTGCTACTAAACCTTTTCCATCCCCCAGCTGGAACCCCTCACCTGCCTCCACTGAAATCCTGCCATCCTCCAAATCTTCTTGCCTCCCTCCACAGTAACTCTGCATATTCCAGCCACAAGAGAGCACGTGTGCCCCTCTGGCATTTCATGGTATCTCTGATTTATGTCATTCATAGGCTACCAAGCCCTGAGCTGCTGAGCATTGCCAGAAAACCTGTGTGCAGTAGAAGGTATCTAGCTGATCTGAAGACCCCCACTTGGAGCACTACTACTATTCTCAGTCACTCTTGACTAGCTGGAGGGGGTCACTAATCTGTCCTACGGGGAGGTGCCCACCACATGCTAGATACTAGAGTCACAGTGCTGAGGACATATTAGCTAGTGGGAAGATGGGGTGCAAATGAAAAACAATGCAAAGTAAAGTGTGCTTGTAGAGACACAAAAAGTACTCAGGACACAGAGACCCTTGTCTCCTGTCTCCTTCTCCCTACTCACTGCTCAGAAGCTCCAAGGGAAGACCCTGCTGCTAAATGTTCATTGTCTTCACTGGGCCGGCAGTGTCCTGTTTGACCTGACCACTGCTTGCCTCCTTCTCCAGGCTCCTTTAGCATTATGCACAGCACCCTCCTACACACCCCAGAATCCCCATTCCTGTGTATGCAGACACACACACACACACACACACACACACACACACACACACACACACCACAAAATCTCCTTCTTGCCTCAGGGCCATTGCACATGCTGTTGCTCCTGCCAAGATCTCTCTCCCTACCTCTCCTTTAGCCTGGCCAACTCCTACTCATTCTTCGAATCTCAGTTTAAATGTCTCCTAGGGAAAACCTTCCCTCACAACAGTTTTTCCTCTGCCAATCTGTATGTCAACATAAATGTTTGTAGAGTGCATGTGCCTTCGTAACACTTATCACAAGTTTTAATTCATCTGTTGCTTGTGTAACTAGCTATTTGTCCATCTCCTCTAAGACCTTGACGTCAGGAAGGCCTGTGTCTGTTTTGCTCACAGTCATGTCCCCAGCATCTAGCACAGTCCCCAACACAGAAAGTCTTCCTGCACATTTCCCAAATAAATGAACAGGCCAAGAAAGCCTGGAGCATTCTGGGCAAAGATTGAGATAGTGTGTGTGAAGGTGTGGAAAAGAGACAGAGCCGGATATGTGTGTAGCCTGCAGAAAAATGTGGCTGACACATAAGCAATAGACAATTATGAGCTAGGGCCTGTGGGTCAGGACTTTGAATACCTGGGAGAAGCTGGCTTTAGCCTGTGTTAACAGTGAGTGAAAGCATCTGCTTTGGGTTCTAAGAAGATCACTCCAGGAGTCTCAAAAGAAGTTAGACTAGGAGGGCAAGACTTCAAGCAAGGAGACAAAGGACGGTGTAAACTGAGGCAGCAACTACTGATTGGGAAAGGTTGGATGTGAGTGCTGTTTTGGAAGCTGAATGAACAGGATGCTAGAGAAGTGAGAGCAGGTCTTTGGCACTGGCTCCACCCAGGACCAGGTGCCCTACCCCCACCCCATGGGAAGTGAACTTACACAAAGCAAGGTAGGTACTCACTGTCCTTTAAGGTCTTCTTGTTGTACTGGGGAGTGAACCTAGGGCCTCACACATGCTAAGCAACTGCTATGCTCCTGAACTGCATCCTGTCTTTTCTCTCCTTAGCTCTTACACTTGTTCTACCCTGAGCTGGCCCCTGCTAAAACAGGCTTGAGCACCAGAGATCAGCCCTCAGTATGGACAGCACCAAGATCTCTCTCAGCTCCAATTCCCTGAGTTTGGCCTCAGGGTCTGGCCAGGCCCTGGAAGTCCAGAGTTCCTCACCTTGACCCAGAATCCTTAGCTTCTTCCTGTAGGCTCTTCTAAGAAGGATCCTGTCCAGAGAAGCTTTGGGACCCTCTGCTGAGGAGACAGAGGACTGGCTGAGATGATCTTTGACTGGGATTCTAGTAGGGATGGCTGTAAGGGGACACCTCAGGCAGAGCTAAGCAACTAAACCGCAGGCTCAGGCTTTCTGGGAGCCCAGAGAGGGAGAGCCTTTGCTTTGTAACCCTTTCAGCACCACACCCAGGCAGGAGGCAGGAACCAGGCTGTCCTTGCCCACAGCCTTCACCCTGCAGTTTATGGGAATGAGGGAGGGGGAAGGCAGCATCTGATTCCTCCTTACAAGCCTTGGAGAGAGGACCCGGCCTGTGACTGGGCTAAGGAGTAGGGTGGCAGCTTGGAGTGCACGTGGGAGGAGGCTGCAAGCTACCTGGAGCATCTTGTCTCCCAGCTGCAGCACACCCTGGCTGAGAGGGGCTCCTGGGCCAGAGACCTCCTGCCAGTCCCAAAGAGGGGTTCCCTAAAGCTTTTCCTCAGATGGTGTTGTCCCATGGGAGTAGAGGATAAATCCCCCAAGGATGAGCAATCTCAGGGCCAACTGCCCAGCAAGGCTGTTGGACCTACTGCAGGCAGCAGAGGTGCTTGACTGGAATTAGGGGTGGCCAATGAGCTTGATTTTGGTCCCTTCCTGGGCCCTTCTCTTGCTCCCTCCCCACCAACGTGCTGTCCTTCGCATGGCCCTCGCTAGGGGATCTCTTCCCCCCCCCCGCGCCCCCATCAGACCTGCACACACACACACACACACACCCCAAGCCCAGCTCGAGCCCCCTCTCTGGCCGGGAGGTCTGCGGCGCACCGGTCCTGCCTACTACGGTGGGCCCGGAAGGGAAGCAGGGCCCAGACCTGGACGCCCACAGCCCCCCCCCCACAGCCTGAGGCGGTGGAGGGGGGGCCCCCGAGGTCAGCGGGCGCGGGAGGGGAAGAGTTAAGGCTCGCTGCTCCCCTCCCCCGGAGGGTGTGACCGCCTATAAGAAAGGCGCGCGCTCGGGCACTGGGGCTGCAGGCGGCGGGGGCGCAGCGCGGCAGCGGAGAGCCGAGGCCATCCCACTGCCGGGGACCCCCGGTAGAATGTCGGAGCCCAGGAGGAGGGGCCGCGGCCGCGGCAAGAAGCACCGAGAGGGGAGGAAGCGGGAGCGGGAACCCGACCCCGGGGAAAAAGGTAGGGCACCTTGGCGCGCCCAGAAACCCCCGTTTCGCTGGGAGAAACCTGCCACCCGCTCACCCGCCCCCGTCGCCGCACGGGTGAGTCTGGGTCCGAGCAAGCAGCGCAGGGATGACAGGCAGCGTGGGCGCGCGTGTCTGCGTGCGAGCGGTCGGCACGACTGGGCAGGACGCAACTGCGCCCGGAGTCCGGGGATGGCAGCGCGCGCCTCGCCCGGCGGCCGCGTCCCCAAGGAAGGGAGCTGCACCGAGTCAGTGCCCGCACGCGCAAAGCAGGACGGAGGCGGCAGACGAGGGGAGTTTGCGGGGCCTGGCCAGGCTGCCGAGCTCTCAGGGAACTGTCACTGCCTTCCTTTCGCGAGCCAGGTGTGCTACAGTTGCCCCCACCCCGTGCCACACCTCCATCCGTTCTGCCCGGCCATTGGAGCATGGGCAGCAGCACCGCCACCTCCGAGGAAGCTTAGAGGGGATGCCCTGCTTGGCTCAAGAGCTCCAGGTAGTGGGGCACTGCTGCTTCTGTGGCCCAGATTTCCCTCAGAACTGGGCCAGGCTGAGGCAGTTGTCCTCCTGAGATCTTCAGGAGTGACCCCTGCGGACCCTTGGATTCTGCCCTTTTTTGGGTAAGCAGGGCAGAACTGCAACACCAATTGGTGTCAACCTTGAGCCGCTACTGGGAGGAGTGCACTGCCCTGGGGCTTCCCAGCAGCGGGACTGTGGGCCGTGTAAGTCCTCCCTGCAGAACCAAGCTTACCTGGAGGCCCAGTAGGGGAAGTCCTGTATTCTTTTTTTTCTCCTGCAGGCCAATGTTTTATTAATGTCTACTTTGTACTAGTCACTGGTCTAGTACAAAGCATGTTCAAATGCTTCAACTTTATTTAATCCCTGTAACAATCCTGGCAGCAGGTGCTTCTGTCCCCATTTTACAGAGGGAGTAACAGAGGCTTGCTGGGGTTAAAGTCACAAAGTACTTTTAGAGAGGTAAGACTTTGGATTGCAAATTAGCATTACCTGGACAACCACACCCATCTCACTGGATCTCAACATTCTGCCTCAGCTGCAACATACAAACAGCTTCCAAAGAAGACTTGACTGGAAGTTAGGCAGTTCCAATCATGGCTGACAGTGTAGGCAAATCCCTTTCCTACCTCTAATTTCTGGATAACAGGTGGGATTGAGGGGCAGATAGCCAGGCTCCCATTTGTTTGTTGGGAATATCCTAGGAATCCAACACAGTCTTCAGCCAGTTGAAGAGAAACAGCTATGGAAATTTGAAAGTCAGGCTGCCTCTTTGACTGTTCTCCCAGGCAAGTGTGTTGTGATGTCCTTCCTGAGGACTGTTGGTCAGCTCAGTTCTGATGTGGATTCCTGCAGTGTGGGAATCTGTGACCTGAGTGAATGCAAAGGCATCTCTTTCCAGGATTAACAGTTCATAGGCTGGCTCAGAAAGCCATCCCTCTTCCTCGCCTCTCCGCTCTCCTCCTACGTTCACATTCTATCTCAAGCACCCTAGAAAGCTAGCTGAGTCAAATGTCAAAGATTCTGGAACCCAGCTGGTAACCAGCCATTTGTTGGGCTTCAGAAGGCAGGAATCTCTAGTGTCAGGGAAGAATACTTGGCCACCAAGAGAAGGCTACTCATTGAAGGAGAGTTCAGGGAGTGGATTATAGGGTGGATTCTGTGGCCACTTGGTTATCTGTTCTAGCATCTTCTCCCCTATGAGAAAGTCCTTCTTAATGTCTCACTATAACTGTACCTGCTTTTTCCTTCCATCTCATATTTCTTGCTTTCCAGTGGCCATCCAGCTCTCTTTGGCATGCCTTTTTCAGGGAGTTGGCTGGTAGACAGATAGCAAACAGACCCAAGACCTGGACTAGAGGAATTTTAGAGACTTGAAATTCTTTAGAATGGAAAAGGCATAAAGGAGAGTCATGCTCCTAACCAAGCTATCAGGAGAAAGTATCATGGCGATGGGAATCCCTGGTATGTAACTAGAGGGGTCTGATTCAGACCTAACAGCAGGGGCAATTAAGATAACAGTGAAGCGCAGAGCTGGAGGCCTCCTCTTTCTAACCCTTCCACCCAACCTGACATTTCTAAGACCTTCTTACTCTATTCTGAGTGGCCACAGGGTACCTGAAGAGGGTCTTAGTCAGGACTGGACCACATTTGGTGGAAAGATTAAGAGCTATAGACATCAGTTTAAATGTGAGGAGGGGCTCTGGAAAGTGGGAGGAGCAAAGAAGAGAGAGAAGGGGACTTTCTTAGGTCCCCCTGGTCCTTGGTCACACTTTCAGCAGCACTCTAGTTCCTGCTTAGTAAATAGCAGGAGGGGGCATACCACATCCAGGTAGTGTGGGGAAATGGGCTTTTCTCCTGCCTGTTGTAGGACTGGGTGGGGCAGAACTGCAGGTGTGAGCTGTACTCCATGACTCATGGAGATTTTGGGGCTGATGCCTAATATCCCTGCATGAGGTTGCTCCCCACCATCTCCCCTTATCCCACAGGCATAGCCGTGGCAGTCCTGGAAGCAGTGTTGAAGGAGGGGGTTATAATTCCACTGATGGTGTGGTGAAATGGCACACCTGGAAGCCATGCAGCTATACTTGCCAATGCCTCTGTGTGCCTGGAGCAGTGCCCTTCCTGTCTTCTGACCTCTGGAAATGCATTCTGCTTATAGCTCTCACATCCACCGTGTGAGGGCAGAAACTCATCCCCCAGGGCCTATGTCAAAGAGATTCCTCAGCTATAAGATTAGGAGCAGGGAGAACTGGCCCCCCTAAAACTATTAGTCTTGTGTTATATTTTTGTGATTGTTGTTTCTGTTATTTGCAGTACTGAGGATTGAACTCAAGATGTTATGCATACTAAATAAGCACTCTGCCCCTGGGCTACAGGTTCAGCCCTTTTTCAACTTTTATTTTAAGACAGAGTCTTTTAAGAAAAGTTCACTGGTTTCAACCTTGGGATCCTCCTGCCCCAGCCTCCTGAGAAATTGAGATGACAGGTGTGTATTATCAAGCCTGGCTCAAACTGTATTTTTTTAACGACTGACTCTAGAACCACCCTGTGACCCTTGAGAGATCATTCAGGGTTTGATACAAATGTCCCTCTGCTAAAGCCAGTAGAAGGGCATGGGACATGTCATGATCTTTACCAGGGTGTCCTGGAGTATGACTAGTAATGAGCACCAGTAGTAAGAGCTCTGAGCACATCTCATTTGAATTCCTTACACAGCCGGGCGTGGTGGCTCACGCCTGTAATCCCAGCACTTGGGAGGCTGAGGCAGGAGGATCGTTGTGAGTTCGAGACCAGCCTGGGCTACAAAAGTGAGCTCAAAGCCAGCCTGAACTGCACAGTGAGACCCTGTCTCAAAAAAAAAAAAAAACCACAACCCTGAATTCCTTACACACAAAGGAATCTCCACAAGATCTTTCTCATATTTTCTGCCTGTACTGAAATCATTGTCCATACTTCTAGAACAAAATCCCATCATTAGGCTGCCTGGGTCCAGATTAGAGGTGAGATATGCTCACATGCATGTGTCTGAGCTGCATGTGGAGATTGGCAGACTCCCCCACTTCCTGTGGCCCCTGGCTGACCCTGTTGGGCCTGGCTCCTGGAGTAATTCACCTGCCACTCTGGTGTGCAGCCTTTGTCTCACACACTGCTCTAGCTCCCTGGCACCTTGAGGTTCACAAAGCAAAAATGACAATAGGCAGGGAGTGACTTTGTACTTCCCAAGAGTCTTTCATCCTCAGAGCTCCGCGTTTACAGACCAGGACTCATCAGTCTTCAGCCCAGCTCCCAAGCATTTGGCAGGGATGAAGAGGGGCCAGAGAGCTCTAGTCTTTCCAGACTGACACAGCAACCTGGGGCTGTTGTAGAGCAGTGAGTCACCTGGGATGGGAGAATTGGGTGCCTAGTAAGTCTGGGGCTAGGAGTCAAATTGAACTGTAGGCTTCCAGTTACAAACAGAGGAGAGAGCCTCCCTTTAAAATATATGAGCTAGGCCCTTCTCCTGGACTGCCCTCCAGCCTGTGCGGGCAGTGTGAACTACTGAAGGAAGAAGCAGCATCTTGGTAGGAAGCAGAGTCCCTTAGACCCAGAGATGGGCAAGAATCTGAATGACCCCTGTACTGACCTCTGCCCTAGGTCCTAGGAGCTATGGAGCTAGGTGAAAGAAGCCCCAATCCAAGAGCAAGGCAGAGCATGGAGCACATGGTGGAAAAGGTGCTGGCTCATCACAAGCAGGCCACACCCTGCACTCAGAGCTGACTGCTATGATGGCTACCCTGGCCTGCTTGCCCTGCAGCCCCTTCTGCTCTCTGCTCATCAGGCTGGCCTGAGAAACAGTTGATATTCTGAACAAGGGCTTTTTACTGTTAACTTCTGGTGAAACCTCAGCCCTAGGCCCCTCTGGAACCATGTTCTTGTCATGTTTTCCCACCATTTCTGAGCTGGCAGCATTCCTTTCATCCTGCAGAGGGAAGCGAGTGGCAGCATACCTTCCCAGCCTTCTCCCAGTCAACCCCACCATTCATCCAGCCTTGCAGGCCCTCAGCTGTGTGCTAACTACATAGACTGCATGTGCTTCCATTCACTTTTATGTATCCCACTCTATGAGCATTAGTTGAGCTTCTACTATGTGAATAAACCACAGTCCCTGCCCTCACAGAGTTCAAAAAGGCCAATTCCTACCCAATTACCTATGATGAGAACTGAATATAAGGCCAGAAATAAATGTACATTGTGTGGTGGGGAGAGGGATGGTTTGTTCTCCCAAGCGGGATTACAGAGGACTTCACACAAGAGGTGATACCTGACCTGAGCCTGGATAGTGACTAGAAATTCACCAGGGTATGAACAGGCCTTGCAGAAGTGGCATCGTGGTCATGCCCACTTGCAGGGGAGGCAGCTATCAGTTAATGGGCACTTTCTATGCATCAACAGTGCTTCCATAAAGTATAGGTACTGTTTCATCATCCCTATTTTACAGATGGAAAGATGGAGATAGGGAAAGTTCATGGTATGCCAGGGTGAAGAGCTAGAGCTGATGTCTGTGCTCTGTTGGTTTGTCCAGGCCACGTCCACCTGCCTTCACGCTCTCTCACATCCATGCCTGCCAAGGTTAAACTAGCAAGAGGCAAAGGGTTCTTGTTGATCTACTCGTTGGAGCAGCCCCTCCCCTGTCACATCCAGCACTCATTTCCTGGGCTCTTGGATAGGTACACAGATGAAATTCAGATGATACGGGGTGAGCAGATCAAGTCTCTGCCCTCACCAGGAGCTTTCTGTGACTGCGAGTCAGGTATGAACAGGAACCACGGGCTCTGACACAGGAGGGCAGTGCTGAATGCCTCGGGCTCCACAGCCAGCAGCTCCTAGGAAGATAGAAACTATTACGAGCAAATGCGCTGGCCTGAATCCAAGCTGGGTGTCCAGAGTGTCCAGCCAGATCTAGGACTGTCAGGTATTTATGAGGTCTTGTGGAGTCCCTTGCACAAAAGATAAATTTTTCAGATTAGTGGAAACCTGGTTTAAAATCTAAACTGAAAGCTGGTTAGAAATGCAAATCTTCAGTCCCCATCCCAACCTACTGAATCATAAATGGTAGAGACAGGGTCGATAACATATTAGCCTGCTCCCCAGCTTGAGAATCACTGCTTAAGCAGCCCCCACTCCCCCGTGGATCCCCTCTCAGCTGCACTACTTCTCTGGCTCCCGGCTCAGGCAACATACTCCATGCTTGGTCTGGGTTGCGTGCTGACTGAGATCATGTCCCAGGGGAATGGACTCACCACTTTGTAGGACGAGACAGACCTGGGTAGGTCCCAGTCCAGTTTCAATGCTAAACCCAGCAAAAGGTGGCACAAAATGGGTGGAAGGAGAGACCACCTCCTATCCAAGGGGCTTGAGGAGGCCCTCAGGAGGAGAGCACAGCGTTAAGACAGACTTGGGCAAAGGGCAAAACAGCTGGGCACTCAAGCTGCAGCAACCACTGGAGCAGAGTAGACAGGCTCGGAGCTCAAGGCCTGAGAAATGAAGTGCAGTCCTGAACCTCTGCTGCCCAGCCCCATGTGCAGCAGGAGGGCTAGCCTGAGCACGTGGTGATCGGCATATCAGGCTACTGAGTTCAGACTCCTCTGCCCATAGGTGAGCAAAGATGTTCCCTAGCTGGGACATTCTATGATGGGGCCAGGAGGGAGCAATAGGTTCTGAGCAGGGTGGTGGCCTGGTCAGAGCCACATGCAGTGTATAGAAAGCTGGTCCAGGGGAGGGCTCAGTCAGGAGCCCCTGTGTTTATAGCAGCTGAGCCGTCAGGATTGTGTATAGT
The DNA here is from genome assembly GCA_004027025.1 of Myocastor coypus. Classification (NCBI taxonomy): domain Eukaryota; kingdom Metazoa; phylum Chordata; class Mammalia; order Rodentia; family Myocastoridae; genus Myocastor; species Myocastor coypus. The sequence continues at coordinate 29,232 of PVJA010016409.1, read as the reverse complement.
GATGAACAGTTAGAGGGCACTAGGCTGGGCCTCAGGATGGCTCCCAGCTGGAAACGCCTTGCAAGGACTCTAGAGGTTTGGGCCTAGCCAGGGGACTCAGACTTCTGCTGCAGTCAGTTGAGGCTGGATCTCAGCTATATTCCCCCTCACTCTAAATAGAGAAACTGAGGCCCTGACAAGCAAGTCTACCAATAAAGGCAAGGATTGGCAGGGGAAGAATGAAGGTAATAGCCTCCCAAGGTGCCCTAGGTCCCTAGCTGCCTCTGTACACATGATGCATTGATGGAATGTTCCTATTCTTAAATGCATTGTGATCTCCTTCCTGTCTGACTCCTGTGAACCTGCTCTTCCCTTTGCCTGATACAGTCTCTCCCTTCTGTTAAACAACTCCTGCTTATCCTTCAGCCCAGCATAGGGCATGCTTCCCTTCTGGTCCCCAGAGATAGAGAGGAAGGGTGAGAACACCCTCTGTGCAACACAACATGCAGCACAGCCTCCATAGTCCCCATCCCACCATGGGACCTTGGCCCATAGGTGAGCGAAGGACATTCCCTAACTGGGACATTCTTTGATGAGACCAGGGCTTCCCTCCTGACTGGGGCACCTGAGTGGTGGGTGGTGGTAGGCCACACAGGAATGTGCATGAAGCTTGTCTCATTATCAGATCTGCTGTTCTGGGGTACATGCATGTTTGGACTAACGGACAAGTCGGGGAGGAGTGCTGGGTGGGAAAGGACTCTGAGATGAGGTGTTGGGGACCCTGCCCTCCCCTGAGCGTTTGCAGCCTGCTCCATCCAGGTACCCATCAGTCACAACCCAGCCTTCCATTACTGATTCATTTCTCAACCTGTAACCAGTGAACTTTGGCCAGACACTGAGAACATAGTGATGCCCTAATATATCCTATGCCCAAGTTCCCCACAGCCTAAAAGGGAAAGAATCCAGTTTGCTCCCAGCTAAGAAGACCCAGAAAGAGCAGATGAAAGGCATGGTACATGTGGTGCAGAGACTACTTCTGGCTGGGTAGATGTGAGGCACAGTATCTGAGTAGCTTTTGAGGGATTTAGATTAAGAAGAGCTGCTACTTATTAAACTATCTCTCTGTTCCAGGCACTGTGCTAAATTCTCAACATAAACTCATTTAATCCTCATTACAATCTTAGAAGATGGATAGAATTGTCCCTGTTTCATAGGCAAAGGAATAAAGGTTCAGAGAGGTCAAGTAACTTGGCCAGTGACTGGTCTCACAGAGACAGAGACCTGTCTAACCTCCAGCCTATATGACTTGCCCTCTCCTTTCTACTACCTGTGTGAGGAATGGGATTTGGGGAAAATAGGAGCAAGAGGGATCAGGGCAGCACAGAATGTACTCTTGGAGGGGGGAAGCAACCAGTGACTTGCTTTTCTAGGAATATATGATTCCTGAAGAGAAGTGGTAGGGAAAAGTAGAGAGGTAGGAAGGGAAGGGGTCCACTGACTGGCCCAGAAAACATCCCGAGAACCCTGGATGCCAACCAGGAAAGGAAGTGGCTGCCTTCCTTCTGTGAACATCAGGGGGTCCAGGAAGGTTTCTGAATAATGGTGAAGCATAGAGGAAGCCTGTCAGGCACACCTGCTGGCACAGGGGTTCTGGGGCAAGGGAGCAGTGGCCCTGAACCAGGGCCTAGCACGTGATGGAGAGTTATGAGGGCAAGAAGCTTAATGGAAGGTGAATGGACTTGACCTTCAAGAAAGTCAGAAGAGACATAGGCATTGCCACAGGTGCCAAAGTGACTGTAAGAAGGCACCAGAGAGGAGAAGCAGCCTTGGGACAGAAGATGGAAAAACTGGACTGCCACCTGACACATCTAGCTAGGGACTAAGTGCCCAGGCAGGAAGTATTCATTCTGGGTGATTCTTTCCAGCCCCCTCAGTCTCACTAGTTTGAACCACGGGACTCCCAGAGTCCAGGGCTCTCGGTGCTTAAAGGCATTGGAGGGACAGAGGCTGGTGAGATACAAGTGTCTCTGGCCTGCAGCCAGCCTACTGAGGCCTTTTGCTGAAGCCCAACACTGCTTTGAAGCCCTCTGTTTTTGTTTTATCTTTCAAATCCATATAGGGAGGTCAGGGATATAGCTCCTTAGCACAGCACACAGCACCTGCCCCGTATGCACAAGGTCCTCAGTTCAATTCACCACAACCTCCTCAAAAAAAAACTTTACACAAATTTGACATTCTACTCCATCATAGTGGGTCTGTTTTTTTTTTTTTAATACAGCAGTGCTGCTTTCCCTTTATAATGAGCTTGGCAAACCTTCCAGAAAGAGGCCCTGGGACCATCGTTGGCTCACCATGTAGCCCTGTTGAGAAGCCAGTATTTTCTGCATGAATGGACAAGGTATCCCCTCCCACTACCTTCCCCAAGCCCCATACCTCAGAAACAACTTTCCCCAGGCTGAGTAGGCAGGAACTTTAGGCCCACTCCATGGAGGGCAGGGCCTCTGGAATCCCTCCTCAGCTTTCTCTGAGTTCCCAAGCAAGAAGTGTCCTACCTCACCTGCAACTGGTCATCTCCATACCAGCTTCTGCTGTGCTAGGGCCCAAGTCTTTGGCCTAGAGCCCAGCCTTTCCCAGCAGAGAGATTAACAAGATTTAGGCAGAATGCTCATGGCTCTCCAGGACTGTCCTCTGTTTTGTTCCTGATCTCTGCCTCAGCAGCTGAAGAGATGCTTAAGTCAGAAGTTCCTATGCCTCCTCAGAGGGCCTGCTCTAACTCCCTGCATGGTTTGTAGGTGAGTCTACTGAAGCCCCAAGAGGCCAAACTGCCTAAGGGCGGACAAGTGAAAAGTTGAGAGATGGAGAAAAAGACCTGAATGGCCATGTGTTCATCTCCCAGCCCTCTCCTGTCATGGCGCTGCTTCCTAGAGAGACATGCACTCTCGCCCTCCCCCATCTCTGTTGCACCTGTGCCTGTGGCTCACTCTGAACTGAGAGGGGGCCCTACAGTGTGGACCTCTGACTTCCCAGCTGGGCATCGCTGCCCCTGGGCTGGCGGAGCACAACAGAGGCTCTAGGCAAAGGATCTGGGGGTGAGCATGGTGTTAGCTGTGCAGTCAAGCTGGGCCTGCCCTGTCCCCAGTTGGTAGGGCTCTGGCTGGCCAGATGATGCTTTAAGAGAGCAGAAACATTTCTGTTGGACTTGGTGCTACCAAATTTTGTCTTCTCCTCCTTGTCCTTCCCACCCGCTGTTCTTCCTGCCCTCCTAGTATGCTGTCTGCCTGCCTCTTCAAGTGTCATCTCTAGCAGCTTTGACCCCTCTATCTTATACCTCAAGTGACAACACCAGGGCTGGGTCTCCCTGATGCTTAGAAAGTGGACATCTTTGAGGCCACTTCCAACTTTGGAGGAAGCCCTGAACAGACATTTTAGCCAAACCAGAGGACAGGGACTGTGTTGTCTTGTGCAACCCCAAACCCCTTGTGTCTGATAGGTGCCCAGCACATCACAGGGCCTGTTGCATGTGAATATTTGTCACTTGACTTTAACAGGAGGACATGACAAGCCCAGGCACCAGGCTGGGTTGTTTGGTCATGGACATGTGACCCATAGAAAGCCAAAGCCTAGCTGCGCTCATACTTTTTCAATGCCTGTCCTCAGAGCACCAGGTGGCCCTCTTCAGGCCACTGGGAGGATACTTAGCTGCCCATTTCACAGAACAGGCCCTCTGTGCCCACTTAAACCAGCTGTGTTTTGTATTTAGTTTAGGTTTCTTTTTCTATCTTTCTCATTTGAACTTGGAGTCTATAATTAACCTCCAATAGGTTGCAATGACTTTGTAGGTAGGAGAAGGGTGGGGAGGGGGCTGGCCAGCAGCCCGCCAGCAGCAGGACAGTGAGAGACTTTGATGCCAGGCGGGCTGGCCACATTGTCTCCAAGTTTTGCCCTGCAAAGGAGACTGCTCAGTCTTAGTCATGAGGGGAGGATCATTAACTCTTTTAAGAGCCCACTGACTGCAGCAGCAGCTGCTGCTGCTACTGCTTCGTCTGTTGCCCTGCCCCTAGTTGCTGGGGCAGGGCAAAGCCAGGTCTTCCTCAGACAGGTTGCCTGGCCACGTCCTGGGCGCCTGCCTTGCTCTCAGATCTCTACAGGTTCTGCACCCACCTCCCACCCCACCCCCACCCACCACCGCCGAGAGGAATGAGGTCAAGCACTGGCAAGGCGACACCTCCTGGCCTCAGGCCTGGGATGTGAGGAAACAGCCACACTGGTTGTCATTCTGTGTTGCTATCTCTAATGAGGTGCTTTCCCAGGTACTACCTGTGAGAGACAGGCTAGATGACGAGTTGGCAACAGGTGACCAGATACTCCATGGCCCAACTTGGAGCAATGTATCATGTGCCCAAAAGCTTTATTGAACCTGTCATCAAGGAAAATCTTCCTGTGGGGACCAAGAGGGAGAAAGGGCTCCCTCTTGTCCTTACAAAGCTGCCAGAGGCTACCTCCCCACAATTCCATATGGCAGCTCTAGAAAACCTGGCCCATTGTTCTAAGAAAACAGGTGCTGAACAGAGTGACCTCTGGGTCTTCCCACAACTCAGAGAACATAGAAGCTCCACCATGGGGGCTTGGCATGAGGAGGAAACATTAGGAGAAGGGTCTGCTGCTCAATACCCAAGGGCCTGCCTAGCCATCAACTTCCTGCTGCCCCTTCGGGGGCAGCCTCAGGAAGCCAGGTGTTGGGGATGGGCAAAGGGCAGAGCTTTGGGCATGGCCCTGCCACTTCTTATGCACTCCCAGATTATACGTCTTTTCTGTCCCCCCTCCTGTTCACTGAGCCTTGGAGAGTCTCCTCTCCACTTGGAGAAATACAAACCTATAAGACTGCTCCTGCTCCCTTTGACCACAAAGTTGAATTGATAGAGAAGTTTATTCAAATTTTGTTCATATTCACAGAATGCTGGAAACAACCTCACAAATTCATTTGAGCAACAGAATATTAGGCAGCCATTAAAATGATGTACAGCTACATTTGAAGGCATAGGAAAATACTTTTACAATATGTTGACTGAAAAAAGTAGAATCTAAAGTATTTTAGTGAGAACTGTCTTTTAGGGAATGTTTGAAAATGTGAGCAATTGTTTTCTCTTTGGTAGTAATTGATTTAAATATTTTTTTCTTTCTCCTTGTATAAGATTTGTACAACAAAAATGTGTTTCTTATGTAACAAAACAACAGAGAGGGCTAAGCTTAAGCTGGAGGGGGTAGTTACTCCATTTGTGTCTGGGACAAAGCACAGGACCTAGTACAGGGTGGGCACTTCGTAAATACATGTTGACAGATGGAGGGTGAGGGCCTGCCCGTGGTGTGGCCTGGGCTCCTGCCCTGACAGATCCCATCCATCCCGGAAAGCCCGTTGATCTGCCCTACAACATTCTTGGAATCCAGCATGAGGTCTCCGTACCCCTACACTAATATTGACATTCTGGGCCCTTGGCTGTAAAATCAGTACAGATGAAACTGGACCCAGCTCAAAGAGGGTGTCCAGACTGGGGGCTAGTGCTAGCCCAGTCATGTCTCAGACCCCACAAGGGCTATCTCCAGGTGTCCAAGCTCGGCTATATTTATCACACTCTGAACCTTATGCCAGGTGACCCCAGAGGTACTGGATCTAATGACTGTAAGCCACAGAGAAAGAAGGAATAGTGGCTCAGGTTAAGAAAGAGCTTAAAACGCAGATAGTAACAACGCAGACTGTTGCCCAATGCATAAGCCTCTAATGCCTTCCTGTCACACCTACAGAACAAATTGAGGCCCAGATTTGGAAGGTCACCCCAGTCCTTGCCACGAAATACCCAACAGGGCTCTGGACTCAGGAAAGAGAGTGCAGAGGTCCCCCCACCCCCCGCATTGTTCCAAGGGCCATCTGGTGTGCACGCTTTTTCCTGCCACCTGAGCTGCTGCAACGGCCTCCCACCCTGAACTTTCCTGATGAAAAAAATATGCATCCTACGAGGATGGACTGGTGATTCTTGTGAGGAATTGTTTAGAGCCCTAAAGAATATGGCACATTTATCTTTATTTTGTCATTCTTTAGACCAGTAGCATTGTCCAATATAAATAAAATATCATACAATATGTAAAGTTTTTCTGATAAGCATATAAGACCTTTTAAAAAGAAGAGCAAACCCTGAGTCCTGTTCTACACAGCCTTCTGTCACCTGGGCACCATGACTTCTGCATGCTCTCCCAAGCCACCATTCCCCCAACCTTGACTCCTTTGCAGACATGTAGGCGCCCCTTAGGCCCATGAATTCACCAAGATAATGCCCACCTTACCTTAGAGGCTTCAGTGGCTGATTATCACTGCCTCACCTTTCCTGAGGCTTACTTGCTGACTGTCTGTACTCCTCTGTGACAGTCAAGCTTATTAGAAAGATGCTCACCTGTGGTTTGCTACACTGCACTCAGCACTCATAACAGTACATGGCATACAGCAAGTAGAACACATTCAATTCAATTATTCATTCATTGGAAAGGAATGAATGCACCGTGAGAAGTGGCTGTAGAGTCACATAGAATCCTCGCTTAACGGAGTAGAGCCCTTGGAATCTGAAATGCAATCCTATATTCTCTCTGCAGTTAAGGAATGACTTCAAAGCCTGCGGCTCCTTTGGCCCCAGAATGAGGGCCATGTCTACAGTCAGTCTCTACGTACTATGCCCGCAGCCCACCACCCCTTCTGAAGCAGTGGGCATCAATTCTGCAGTGCATGAAAAAGAAAAAATATTTTTTTCTTTCTCCTTGTATAAGATTTCTACTTATACAAGCCGGGCGTGGTGGCGCATGCCTGTAATCCCAGCACTCGGGAGGCTGAGGCAGGAGGATCGATGTGAGTTCGAGACCAGCCTGGGCTACAAAAAAAGTGAGCTTAAGGCCAGCCTGAACTGCATAGTGAGACCCTGTCTCAAAAAGCAAAAAAAAAAAAAAAAAAAAAAAAAGATTTCTACTTATACAAACTCATGTCAGGAACAAGTTGGCAGAGTGGGCACAGATATCTCCCACCAGGCATCACCTCCAACCCTCCCCTGGGAGCAAGGTAGCCCATGGGGGGTGGAGTTCTTTGTGTCAGAACCATGGGACAGTTCAATACATTCCACTGGAGGATGGGGTACTTTAGAGCCTAAGAAGAGATCTCCAGGTCCCCAGTTCACAAGAAGAAGGGCACTAGCCAGAGGTCACCAGTAGCCCAAGTGGTTAGATCAACAAGTATAAACTGAACCTTCAAAGAGAGATACCTGGGAAGACTATAGCCACACCCCTGGACCACCATCATGGTGAGCCTATGGTCTCAAAGTTTTAACATCAAAGTGTTAAAAATTTTCACGTGACTCTCATCAGCATTCAGGCTTAAGAGCTATGGTAAAGGCATAATTTGAGGGTTCCAGTGCAGACACAGGAGGTTAGCTGCAGGTCAAGGAAGGATGCTAAGGCAGGATCATGCTTAGGATAATGATGTTCCCAAAGGTTCAACAAATAATTGGTTGATCCACATGAAACTTTTAGGTGAGAAGAGAGAAAAAAACAACATGCTAAGATGTGAGAAACAGGTAACTGACAAAAAACATTGTAGTAAAAGGTTAATAGCTTTAATATTTCTACAGAGCTCTTACAAACCAATAAAAAAAGATAAACACTCAATAGCAAAACAGACTGTAGACATGAACAGACAATTCCACAAGAAGAAATACAATGGGCCAATGCACTTATGAAAAATGTTCAGCCTCATCAGTAACCAAATAAATGCAAATTACAACAACAAAGAGACGTTATCTTTTGCCTGGCTAATTGGCAGAGATTAAAGACGTGATAATGCCTCATGAGGGTGAGGGTGTGGAACAAACAGGCACTATCCTTCACTAGGGGGTGCAAATTAGTGCAACCTTTCCAGAGGGCAATTTGGCAGGGTGCCAATGCTGAGGAAGCTTGCTTAGCCAATGACGCAGCAATTCCACTTTGAGGAAAAGTGCTGTAGGAAAAGTGTGGATAATAATTATAATAATGGGCCGGGGAGATAGCTCAGGGGCAGAAGTGCTTGCCTGGCAAGAGTAAGATCCTGAGTTCGATATCCGGTTGGTTACACACACACACACACACACACACACACAATGTATCTTGTAATAATAATAGTAAGAGCAGCTAACCTTTATTAAATGCTGTGTGCCAGGCTCTACATGCATTATCTCATGTAATCCTCATAGCCATCGTTAGGAGCTGCTGTTTATCACTTGTATCTTACAGGTGGGGAACTGAGGGGCAAAAGAATTAAGTTAATGCCTGAAGACATTAAGCTAACAAATAGCAAGCTTAGATTCCAACACAGGGGGTCATTGCTTTCACTGTAGTGAACCCTCATGTTCATAGATGCTGCACGGATGCCTGGGAATATTTGTGATGGGCAAGCAGGGGATGTGCTGAATGCCTCACAACAGCAACCAGTTACATAACTGATGATGCATTCAGGCAGGAGTATTGCACAAGGATGAAAAATTATTTCATGGAAAAATGTGTGTGGAAATAGGGGGTTGTATATGCATAGATCTTTGAAAGGACATCAAAAGAACTGAAAAGTTAATCACCTGGAAAGACAACTGAATGACCATGGTGGGAGTGAGGGGGAGGGCTGAATTCAATTGTGGAGCATTTACCTAGCTGGCTGTATACACAGTTTCACCCCCAACAACCCCCCCTAAAAAAAATTAAGAGATTTGTTTTATATACTCATAGAACTATTTCCACTTCTTAAATGTTGAATTATGTAAACATATTATCTATTAAAACATGTATACATAAGCCAGGTGTGGGAGCACATACTCGTAATTCCAGATTTCTGGGAGGCTGAAGCAGGAGGATTCTAAGTTTGAGCCCAGCCTGGGAAACTTAGCGACTTAGCAAGAGCCTGTCTCAAATTTTCAAAAATGAAAAACAGCTGGAGATGTGCTGGCACATAAATATACGTACCTGTTAGCTGTGTTCTAGAATATGTTCCGTTTATTTTCTTGAAATGCTAAGGGTTCCAAGAAAAAAAGGTTTTAAAGCCCTTACTTAGAGAATCATAGCAAAGATACTGTATGTACCTACATATTTCTCAGATCAGTTTCTTTCCTAAGGGAAATCTTTTCTCAAGTATCTATTTTCATTTCTTCAGATATTTGTATCTTATAGACTTCACTTTAGGAAATGCTATTATTAATATTTACCACCAAAATGAAAGTGCATTGTTTCATTAAAGGGGAGAAACGTGCCACTGGCACTGATCCCTTTGTGTTTAAAAATGACACATAGAGATGTTGTTTGTTTGTCTGTTTGTTTGTTTTTGAGATGTTGTTTTTGAGTGCTAAGAAAATGAATGATTTTATTGACTTCTTTTCACCCATCTATAGCTTTTGATTTTCTAAAATGAACAAAATTAGTTCACAAAAATCCTTGCTTAAGCCCTTGTAACCCACTGTTAAGGGGTTTCTTCCTGCTGCTTTTCTTCCCTGCGCTCACACTCACCTACATCTTACAGGCTGGGGTCAGGACTGAGTTCAAGGAGGGGATTCATTTCTCTAGCCAAATCCTCTCCAGAGCTGGCTCTGGCCTCTGTCAGAGCTCTGAGCTAGAGGAGCCAGATCAGTGTCCTAAACAGTCCAGTTTGTCCCGTCACCCTCCCTTCTGCCACAGGGAGTTGAGTCAGGACTCCAACTCTCAAAAAGGGACAAGGCTGCAAAAGCAGGCACCACCCTGCTACCAGCCTGAGCCAAACCCAAGCCTCTACGTTTGGCTCCCAGCTCTTTGGCTGCCTGTGGCTTCTCTCAAGTTTCTGAACCTCTGAGTCTCAGCTTCACCACCTATGTCACTATGACACTTATCTCAAAGAGCCCAGAAACCAGAGGAGTTGTGCGTGAAATCACCACATATTCCATGTCCCCTCCACCCTAGTGCAAAGAGCTGTACCAGTGGAAATCACCATGGACCCATCAGGCAGCACTGGCTTGACCCCACTTTCCTGAGAACAGGGGGTATTTTTTTAAGGTGATGGAAAGAGGAGCAAGGTAATAAAGTATGGAAACAGAATAGTGTCTAAGAAAAATGGAGGAACTCTTAACATTCATGACCAGACCTGCGTCCAGAGGCACAGTTCAGACCTCTCACCCCCCATAGCCACCACCTCCCACATTTTCCAGCCCACCTCCTGGGCCACATGTAGCCCCCCAAGCCACAGTGCTGCTTCTGCCTGGCTCACCGCTCCCTCTTCTAGACCCACCTTTAGCTCTTATGGGAGCAAGCCCCATCCCCAGGGCTAGGGTGGCTCCTCTGAGATCTGCTATCCCCAGGTCTCTATGAGCTGTGCAGTGCCAGGTTACAGCTCCCCTGCTAGGCTGCACTTAGGGATGCTAGCCAAATCCATCTTCTGGGTCCAGCATAGACTTAGGGGTTTGGGGCGGAAGTTAGATTGTGAGCACTGAGGTTCCATCGCCCCCTCCCCCACATTAGGGAAGTGACTTCTGCCCTCTGAGCCCACTTTCTGTGCCCTTAAATAGGTTTCAACACTGCACTAGACACTTGGAGTTACTGTGAAGGCTTTATAAGCTCACATAAAGCTCTTGGTGCATTCTGGGCACAAAGGATACTCCATAGGTGCAGCACATTTACGCCACTGTAGGTTCCCTAATGGCTGGCTGAACTAAACTAAGAAATTAGAGCAGGGTGAGTGGTTTCTCGCCCCACCCTCCTTCTCCAGTCCCGGCCCTTAGTTTGTGCCTGGCACTGTCTGCACCACCACTATTCTCATCTATTTGTCCTGTTCCCCACAGCCACCCGGCCCAAGCTGAAAAAAATGAAAAGTCAGACGGGACAGGTGGGTGAGAAGCAATCGCTGAAGTGTGAGGCAGCAGCCGGGAACCCTCAGCCCTCCTACCGCTGGTTCAAGGATGGCAAGGAACTCAACCGCAGCCGCGACATTCGCATCAAATATGGCAACGGCAGGTGAGCAGAGCCGGTCCCATCCTCCGCATCCCAGCAGCTAGGCTTCCTTCTGAGAAGCCCAGAGCCATGTGGACTGAGTCCCCAGCTTGCTGCATGCACCTCTTCCTAGCTACCCCCACACCCCCTCCTTGTAGCTCTAGTCCCTCTGCTGATGTTGGCCCCATGAACAGCAGACTGAAGACAAGAGTTAAACAGTTAATGTCTGGATAGTTAAGATCAACTTTACCAGTGGAAATCCTCTTTTGTCCCTAAAACCTCTTTGCAAAAGACCATGCACAGAGTCTGAAGGAACCCAAAGCTGGAAATTGTTGGTGGAAGGCCCAGCCGAAAGCAAGGAGGTCACCCAGGATAATGAAATAGTTTCTCAGCTTAACAGGTGCCACTTGTCAGAGAATGCACCAAGGGCAAAGTTTCCCCTGTGGCATGAGAATTGTCTTAATCATGACTCAATTCTCAAAAGGACGCAGAAGCTTCCTGGGTCTCCAGGCTGTGGAAGGCATCCTCTCACTCATGTTGGATGGGCTAGGGCAAGGGCTTCAGGCACCAGGGAATCCTGAGGTTCAAAAGCAGCCCCCCCATCTCAGCTGGCTAACTAGATGTTCTACCTAACCATGGGCACTAATTGGATGTCCCTGCTGGTAAAGAACACCTCAGAGAAGCTTGTCACCTCTCTCTTCCAGGTTGTCACCTTCTTCCTCATCCCTATCCTTCGAAATGCAAATGAAGATGATTTTAGAGAACGCCAGGCCCACCCATAACAGAAAGTAGTGAAAAGAAAACTCCATCCCTGGCCGCACCTTGCTTTCTGTGTGGCCTGCTGCACATGCTGTGCCTCTGGCCCATTCAGAGCCCCTCTGGCTCTGTTCAGAGCCCACAGAAGAGGATGTGGGGGTCCAGGGACATCCTCTGACTCTCCTATATCTGGCTCTCTTTCCAAGAGCGGGAATAGAAATAGAACCAAAAGTGGCCCAGACAGAAACAGAAAGTGATTTAGGAAGGGTTTGATAATTGAGATCAATGGTTGCGGCTAAAAGAAAACCACATCCTAAGAAAATTATAGTGACAGGACAAGGGTGACAGGCACAGAGCTGCAATACCATCACTCAGGGAAGTTGAGGAAAGAAGATTCAAAGGTTGAACTTAGCCTGGGCAACTTAATGACTTAATGAGATTCCATCTTGAAATTAGAAAATAGTTAAAGGCTAGAGATATAGTTCAATGCAAAGACTGAGTTCCATCTCCAGTACTGTAGGAGAGAGAGGAAAGAAAACTCTTTTAGTAGCTAATGGAGAGCGCAGATGGGAGACATTCTTATGTGTCCTCAGTTTACCATGTTGGCAAGAAATGCAGGGCACTCACCCAGCCACCTGAAGTTATATTGCCTCTTGCTACCACCCTGCAAAGACCCAGCCAGGAAGAAGTCTGAACAGCTTTCTTGGAGCTATATCCCATCCTTCCATCTTCTGTCTAGATGACCATTCCCTGCCTCATTTAGACCAGGAAGTTGCCCACCCTCATCCTCCACATTACTCCTGAGCACATCCCCCATATGTTCATGCCCACCCTCCCCTTGTCCTACATACCACACACACACACACACACACACACACACGCACGCACACACGCACGCATGCACACACCCCACGCCACCCCCAGAGTCCTGGCACCACCAACTGCCTCCTTTCTCTGGCAACTTTAGCCCTTGCACCTCCCAGCGCACTTACTCCTCTTCTGAAGTGCTAACCCTCCAGGCTGCTGTTTCCTTGTCCTCCTCTAGCTGCTGCCCTACCTCCCGCCTTCTCTCCCTTGCCCTGCAGGAGTTTTTCTCTCACCCATTGGCTCCACACTCCCTCATCTTCCACCCCTACCACCCTGCCCAAATGTGGCTTTTCAGTATATCCCCAGCCTTGCCATGGCTGTGGCTCTTGAGAACTCCAGCAAGGTCTGGACTCCCTGGTTCTAGGCCTCCAGGCCTCTAAGCAGTGGCTGGCTACAGCCACCTGTCCCCTTGCTCTCATGATCTCCCCCAGTCCTCCTGTGTCCACAACTCTCTCAGATACCCTCAGGGCTTTAGGCTTCACACCTCCCTCCCTATCCTGCTGTGGGTGATCCTATTCTCTCCCACGGCTGTAAATATCTAAGACTCCAAGGCTGCATCTCCAGTCTTGATGGCTTTTTTGCCCAACCCTGCAGGCATCTCTGACTCAACACCTCTGCCAGCTGCTGTGTCTGCCCAGCTAATCCTCTGTGTGCCCCTCGGCTGTGCCTGCAGCCTCCCCATGGCCTAGCCCCAGCCCCCCTGTGGCCTAGGCCCCCCCTGTGGCCTAGCCCCATTGCTCAGCTGGATACACATCTCTAGGAGGTGCCCTTCTCCCCACCCTGCACGCTGCTCACCTGGCCTCCCTGCCTCGAGCTCTTTCCTCCACTGCCTCACTCCTGACCACTTTCCATATTTCTGGGCCACGGGCCCTTTGTGCATTTATTGCTGTATCTGATATATATGAGGACTATCAGCTATGCTCCTGGCTCAGGACTCATGAAACATCAAGAACAAAGCAACTATGGCACTGCCTCCATGACTCTCTAGGATGGGCTGCAGTAAGGAACCCTTGACCCTTTCTTCAGAACAAAAAGAAAAGTGCCTTGTGCACCCATGTTGCTTATAATTGTAATTCTAGAGGCCCACAGGCCACAAGAATCACAGACCTCCGAGAGTATCTACAGAGGCTGAGCTTTCCAACAGGGCCACATCTGCAGCCCCCTTACTCGGCGGATCTGGAGAGCATGCTTTACCCTGGGCACAGTCCAGGGGCTCTTCTGACTCTTCCTGCTTTCATATAACTGACTGTGCTGCACACCCAGCAGGGTCCTTGCTTTGGACTTGAACCTGGCCTGTTCCCTGCACTGAACAGCTTGTCTCCCACCTCCCGCAAAGTTCTCCAAGGGGCAGCTTAAATGTCAGGTCTCGAGAACACCTGCGCAACACTTGTCTCCTCTAGTGGTGCCTTGGACATGGCTTCATTAAGGGATGTTATTCCTTTTAACATGAGGGAACCTCAAAGGTTAGCACCCCCTTACACTCCCTTCTCCCCTGCACGCCCAGCGAGTATTGAACTGGAGAGCTTCTCACAGTCCTGGACCTCCTCTCCTGGGTCTCCACAGAAGGCCTCAGGGAGAGCTGCCACCTCCACACGCTTTCCTCTGCACACACCCCACACATCTCACCAGACACAGAGGCCAGGGGCAGGGGCAGGAGTCTCCTTTCTGGCAAGCTTTTCTGTCCTTCCTGCCCACCCTACAGCTGTCTCCACAGCCTTCCTCATGCTCCACCTGCGCAGGCTATAGTTGCTCTTGGTATCTCTGCTGGCCAACAGAGACCCTCTCCCCAGCTGGTGCCATCTGTCTCTGTGCCCGCCAAATGTGGAGTCTCCTCAGTCCTTCCTGTACCAGGAGAACACTGCCCCTGAGTGCCTAGGCCCTCCCCTACAGAACTACATGTGCCCTTATTTATGAGGGGCAGGCTGGAACTCGCCCCACAGGCAGGGGAGGGAGGTGCAGAGGAAAATATGAGGCCGCCCAGATCTGTCCCTGCCAGCAGGGAACTAGCTGGGGAGGGCCTGGGACAAGCACCCTGAGCAGGTAGACCTGGGTTGGCGCATGGAAAGAGCACAGCATTCTGCCTACCAGAAAGCAGGAGAGAGCCTGGATCCTTAGGAATTCCAGGTGGATCCAAGGGTGAGAACAGAATGCAGCAGGGCCAGAGCCTTGGTACTATGTGGGACTCAGAGCCCTCCTCTTCAGCTCTGCCCCCTCCTCTGAAACCCACATCCCTGAGATCCACAAATGCCCAGCAAAGCAAGCCACTTGCAGCCAGCAAACCCAGGGGTTCCTGTGGCTCTTTCTTCTTCCTCCACAGGGAGAGGCTCCCATGGAGCCCCCAGCTGTGCCCCTTGGCACAACTCATGCATTCTTTCACCAGGGAGTCTTTCCTAAAAGGTCCAGCTTCCCCGTGCAAATACCCCAGGAGCCCCATTCCACCTTGTCCTGAGGCTCCTGTGAATACAGCTGTGGGTGACAAAGAAGGTCTGTCTCTGTGTCCCCTAAATGTCAACCCTGTAATCCCCTGCCCTTTTCATCCAGTGTGCAGTGAAATGAGATAAGCTTTGTCCTGGAGAAGCTGGGCTTTGTGGCAGCTAATTAGGCTGCAGCAGGGCAGGAGATGCTGTCTTAGTCAGAGAGACCTTCAGGGCTCCACTTAATGAGGCCCCAAACTTTAATGGACAGAAGAGAGTAGTGGGCAGGCGCCAGTCCAGGAGAACAAGACTAGCTGAAGCCAGGATGGGCAGGGTGTAGTTGAGTAGCTGATGCCCTTACAAGGAAATCACGGCAGTAGGGTTTGTTGACAGCTTTGCAGCACCTTTATCTGGAGTTCTTGGGGTGAGGATGTCAGAGAAGAGACCCATCTCTAGCAGCAGAGGCCAATTGCAGGGGAGAAGGCTCATAAGCGCAGGTCAGGGGAGGGACTGTGGGCCCATTTGCATCTCTGCAACCTGAGCCAGCAAGCCCAGGGGTCACTGTGGCCTAGCCTCTCTACCCACAGCCACCTGTCCTCCGTACCCCAGTATCATCACAGGTCCATTTTCCATCCATGGGCTCAGGGGAAACCCTCTGACCCCTTTGAGAATCTGTTTTAATTCATCCCTCACAAGGATGTAAAGGCTGGGGATATGGTTCAGTGGCAGAACCCTTAGCTAGCACATGTAAGACCCTGGGTTCAAGCCCCAGCACTAGCAAAAGATAAGAAAGAGGCTATAGCATATAAAGACATTCATGCTACTTCTTACTTATCCTTGGGGACCAGGCTGGGATTGTGGGTTTTTGCTGGCCCCCAGAGAACACTGGGGCAGAAGGAGGGGTAAGAACTGCAGAGCCCATGCACCCTGGAGTGGGTACAGAGAAGCTCTAAGAAGAAAAAGAAAAAAAAAAAAAATCTGGCCCAAAATTTCTGAAAGGAGGAGAAACTAGCCCTGGGTACCTGGAGTGATAGTGCCTGGAAAATCTGCAGGGCCTGGATCCACAATTCTCAGCATACAGGGAGTGGATGCCAGAGATAGCCCACAGCCTGAGATGCCAGAGATAGCCCACATCCTCACCAACTGTAACTCCTAGTCCTTGCTGTCACATTGTTGGGTGTCCTTTGGCAAGAATGGAAACCCTATAGTGCTCAACTTTTCCATCTATAGAAAAAGACATCTAGACTGACCCTGAGGACCAAGTCCAGAATATTTCTGTTCCCCTAAGGTACTGAGGTGGTAGAAACCCACACAGGACTCCCTTAGTGACAGGTCTGATGGAAGAGGGAGGCCACAGGTTGAGACTACGATCTGAGTTGCCACTTGAACCTGTCAGAACTATGACTCTCCGTGGGTCTCTGGACCCACTCTGCTGCGATAGCAGGGAACCACAAGCTAGGCAATTTGCAATCAGGGAAAATTCACTAAGCTCATAGTTTCAGAGCTTATGGAGGTCCATAGTCAAGGGCCTGCATGTGATGAGGACCTTCTGGCTGCAAGGTATCAGTGGTGAGAGAGAATAAATAATGAGGAGCCGGGCGTGGTGGCTCACACCTGTAATCCCAGCACTGGGGAGGCTGAGGCAGGAGGATTGGTGCGAGTTCGAGACCAGCCTGGGGTACAAAAGTGAGCTCAAGGCCAGCCTGAACTGCATAGCGAGACCCTGTCTCAAAAAGACAATAAATAAATAAATAAATAAATAAATAAATAAATAATGAGGACGTGCTCACTCTTCAGCAAACCCATTCATCCATTCATAAGGGTGGAACCCTTGTGACATGACACCCCCACTAGACCCCACCTCCCAACACCACTGCACTGAGATCAATGATCTTTGGCAACATATGCAAACCATAGTGCTAGGAGTAGCCACGGTGACAAGCTATCACTTCTAAAGAAAGCTGAGGCCACTGGAAATGAAGGATGTTGACCGTGACTTCCTAAGGGGCTTGACTCCCCCCCATCCCAGAAAAGCATTATAAAGAAGGTCTAACTCTGGGAATCAGGATAAAAACTCATAGATGCATAAAAGCGTGTGGCCATCGGCCTCACCCTGTGTTGTCCTGAGGGCCTAGGTCTCTCCAGCTCTGGAGGCCCCATCCCACTTGGACCCCTGAGAAGGCAAGTCTGAGTGATCTACTTCCCACCCAATATGCACAGCCATTGTGGCATTACAGGGAAAGGTGACTACCAGGTGACTGCAAGGGGACCACACAGTGGTGATGCTCACACTTGCACCCCTTTCCCCCTCTAACCAGAAAGAACTCACGACTCCAGTTCAACAAGGTGAAGGTGGAGGATGCTGGAGAGTACGTGTGCGAGGCCGAGAACATCCTGGGGAAGGACTCTGTCCGCGGCCGGCTCCATGTCAACAGTGGTAGGTGGCCCTCTAGGTGGGGAAGGATCTTGGAGGGGTTCAGCAGGTTGGGCCAGTTGCCCCCAGCCCTGGGGAGGCTCACACATGACCCATCCTGCACCCAACTCCCCTCCCGCCTGCTGCTGCCATATCAAGCTGGAGATCTCAGCCGATTCAGAGAAATGCAGTCGAAGCATAAATGTTTAGCTTTGTTATCTGGGCCTGGAAGAGCCGCCAGCTCTCATTTTAAATACCCTGAAAACTAAATATTTTGAAATCAAGAGGTGGGGGTGGAGAGGAGGATATTTTTAGAAGGCAATTATGGGAGGTTGGGCTGCCAGGAGTGGGGCTGGGAGAGAGGCAGGCCCGGGGTGGTGCGAGCTGCCTGCCTGCTGCCGGCTGCTCATCAGGGCATCTGAGGCAGCCAGTCATCTCCACAGGGCTGTAGGGCTGGATGCTTGGATGCCTGGCACCCTTTGGAGAAGCCTGTGCCCAGGGAGGGCAGATCCTTCCCACAGGCCATGCTGTCTCCCTTTGTTCTATGCCTATGGCTCCAGCTTCAGGTCAGGGGCTGCCTTCCTACTGGGCTCTTCTCTCAGGTCCTAGATCTTCCCTTGACAGAAAACTTAACACTCCTCTGTACCAAAGCTTCCAGTCCTCACACAGTGTCCCTCCACTGTAGCCCCAGTAGTCCGAGCCCTACAAATCACCTTCCTCCTCCCAGCACCCACCGTAAGCATATTACCTGTCTGTTTTGGTTCACACGGACCCTACCTGTCCTGTATCAGTAAGGGACGCCCCTACTCCCCTAGCTTCTTGGGCTCCTCCTTTGACACTATCTCCAAGAAATCTGAGTGCCCACAGCCTGGACAATTTCCTTTCGGGGTTCTTCTCAACCCTCTCCCTTCCATTCCAACCCCACCTGAAGAGCAGCTCTTCTCAAGTCTCCTCCTCACAAACCAGCTTTAGAGCATCAGCCTTGTAAAGTGGAGGCCTCCAATCACATCCCCACCCAGCGGAGTCACAGGACAAGGACTTCACTCTCACACTTTTGGCTCCAACAGTCTTTCCAACCCCACCACAGTCACTCCCCCTACATACTATCCTTACTCCTTCTCCCAAGCCATCTCTCCAAGAAGCCTCCCTCCTTGACCACCCCAGAGCACTGCAGTGTCACTACTAATTCATGCCCCAGTCTTGGACCATTTCTTGGCCCAGCTGGCCTGGTGTCATCTCTTGATCACTGCTCACCTCCCATACTCTTACTGAACTTCTTCTGTGATAAAGGTGAGAGGCAGGAGGGGAGAGACCAGGCATGAGGCCTCTCTCCTGCAAGTTTCCACGATGGAACTCTTATCTAGCGAGACTTCAAAGTATCTCATGAAATCTTGTTCAGGCTCAGGATCTATCTGATATCTTATGGTCACTTGGAGAGGCTCAATATTTTGCCCAAAGTCAAACAGCTAGTTAATAATAGAGCTTTACAGTATAAAAACCATTGGCAGACTTAGCCTTGGAACTCCGTGGGGCATATGTAGCCTGGTTACCATTCTGACCTCAGCGGCTGGCTCACAGGAGGAACTGGTAAATGTTATACTAAGGAAGCTATACCTGCTCCAAAGCCTCGGTCTCCTCCATGTCCCAGCCTAGGCATGGTGGCGGTGAGAGTATCCGAATCCTCATTCCAGTCAGCCTCCTCCCAAGCCTGGGAAAGTAGGCTCTACCAGGGACCTGGTACTTGCTCGTTATAATAGGCATTCTTAGATTTGGGGTTTCCTTTTTTTTTTTTTTTTTTTTTTTTAGTTAAGACTTCCTTGGTTTGAACCAATAAGAACTCATGTTAAAACTACCTTAAAGAATTTATTTATTGTCTTATGAAACTAGGAAATCTAGAGGTCAAACTGGCCCTAGACATGAGAGAGTCCATGAACAGAAAGGTTGGGTCAGGACACTCTCCTGCTGTGTGTTGGCCTCATTCTTCCCTATTATGAGATAGCTTCTCTTCTGCTGGGAGCAGGGAATAAGACGAGCCCACCACCTCAGCTCTGTGTCTCCATTTACAGTCACAGTGATGGATCCTGATCTACCCTGGTGAGGCCATGTGCCCACTTGGCCCTGTCTCCGGGCTTAGGAGGGTAGGTGCCAAGCCTGGCTGCATGTAGAGGGGCATGGAGAAGGCAGAGTGCCTCAAGCGTTGAGCCTGCCAGAATTGCGTGGAGAAAAGCATTCCCTCAAGAACTGCTGCTCCCAGAGAAGTGGGAAGGCACCGCACACAGAACCCACAGCCATGTTTTCTCTGCTGTCCAGAGCCTGGATCCTGAGGCCAGAGAGCTTGTGAAGCCACAGATGGGCTGCAATTCTACCCTACCTCCCCACCCCAGGCCCAGCCCCTTCAGCTTGCAGTGCACAGTGACCTTATCAATTTGGAAATCAAACTTTGGAGCCTTGGGCTGGGCACTTAGGGCAGATGTGGAATTCTAGCTGCCAGCAGGATTCCTTGCCATTTGTCCCTGTGGCCTGGCAGGAAGACAGCAGAGCGGGGCAGTGGAAAGAGTTCAGATATCTGGTCTCATCCTAATTCTTTGTCAAGCAACTGTGAGCAATGGCTCTGCCTCCCTAGTCTTTACTTTATCTTGAGGAGTCAATCTATAGGCTTCTTCCGTCTAAAATTCTGAGATTCTGAGTGTACCACTGAGGCTGACATCCTGTGCACCTAACCAACATACATGTGCTTGTGTGCGCACACATGCACACACAGGACACATGCTGTTCTGGTACTCCGTACTGTCCTCTGTGACGTGGGGAGGTGAACAGGGTCTTGCAGGGGACCAGGATATTTTCCCATGCAGAGATGCCTGAGTTCCTTGTTTACCCACAGAACCCAGAAGACCTGCAGCAACCACACCCTGGGGAGGGGGTGGAAAGCGGGCAGCGGGCAGCTGTGCCTACCCCCTCTGACTCATCCCAAGGTGGGTTGGCATGGCCCGCCCAACCCCCAGGGGAGCCAGGACTACAGGGGTGTGGCATCAAGGAGCCACAGCCTGCTCAGGGGCATCATTCCTGCTCTTGAAAGGCTGCTACCCCTTTCAGGCAGATTCTGATCCTCTTTTCCCAAATTGGAGCAGGCCCTCCTTGCAGTCACATCTCTGCAGGCCTCCAGGAAGCTTCCTCCCTTCCTGTACCCAGTAGGTGGAGGAGGAGGAGTATGCAGAAAGTTTGTACAGTTTTTAACAAAACAGTAAGGTTGGTTCAACTCACTCCTGAGCTGCCTTGTCTCAGGTGAATGTGAACTCTGGAATGCCCTGAGGTAACTTTACCAGTCCCAGGTTATCAGGCCTGCCCAGAAGGTGGGCAGGTTTGGCCTGGGCTATCACAGGACTGTGCAAGTCCTGGAGAGGCCTCTGGGCCCATCCCCTAGCTGGGGGCTTTAAAGGGCTAGCTATTTGAACACATTCACACACACACTGTCATTCACACACTCAGCATGACTCTGCTCAGAACTCTGGGCAAAAAGCTAAACCCAGCTGTGTCTTTCCTAACAGCTAAAGAGGAAGGGCAGACCACTGCAGCAAAGGGAAGGGAGTGCTAGGCAAGCAGGGAGTGTTAGCCAGGGGTAGTGGTGCACGCCTGCAGCCCCAGCGCATGGGATCCTGATGCAGGGGGATCAAGGAGAGTTTGGGGCTAGCTTAGGCTACATAGTGAGTTCTAGATCAACCTAGAATACATAGTGTCACAACAACAACAACAAAAATAATGACAAAGAGGAAGGAGGAGAAGGTGCTGATGAACTGAGAGGCATTGGATTGGGGCCTCAAAAACGAAGCAAAAGTTTTAACTAGGGCCATGAGGGGACAGCAGCCAGCACTGTGGGCAGGAGACGGCTCTGCAGCTTCAGCTCTGAGCTCCCGTCCTGCTCCTTTCTTACTCTCCACGGCCCTGATCCGCTCACACACACCAAGATGCCGATGGCTTATAATGATATTCTGGGTTTACTCCTCTCAGCATTTTTTAAAATTAAATTGTGAGGTTTATTTATGTACCACAAAATCATCCTTTTAAAATATACAATCCAATAGTTTTTAGTATAGTTACCAAGTTACATAACCATCACCACTAATTCCAGATCATTCCATCACCCCCAAAAGAAACTCGTGTACATTAGCAGCCATTCCTCGCTCCTTTCTCCCTCCAGCTCCTGGCAACCAGTAATCTCCTTTCTGTCCCTGTGGATTTACTTACTATAGATATTTTATATAAATAGGATGGTGCAACATGTGGCCTTTTGTGACTTGGCTTCTGCTATGTAACATAATGTTTTCGAGACTCAACCATATTGCAACAGAAATTGGTACCCCCATTCCTTTTTATGACTAAGTAACATTCCACTGTGTGAATTACCTATAATAAAATAGGTACATTTTATTTACCTATTTGCTAATTTGGATTGTCGGGTCATTTGGATCACTTCTCCATTTTTGTCTATTATGAATAAGATTATTGTGTACACTCATGTACAACTTATTGTGTACAAATAGGTTTTGCAGTCTCTTGGGGAATGTATCTGGCAGTGGAATTTATGGAGTACATGGTGATTCTAGGCTTAATTTTTGCTGGGAACTACAAGGCTGTTTTCCAAAGGAGCTACATCATATTACAGTCCTACTAGCACAGCTTCAAGGCCTCTAATTTCTCTATATCCTTACTGCTATTCATTATTACCCATCTTTTATTGCAGTTACTCTAGTGGATGTAAATCACATCCTCATTGTGATTTTGACTCATTTCCCTAATGATCTTCCAGAAATATTTTCATTTAGTAGGAGATAGTGTTTTAATCTACAGAGAAGATACCATTGGCCAAGGACAACGGATTAGCCCTAGGATGGCAGCACAGGGCATTTTTCTCTGAAGAATCAGATTTCATTTGCTTATTCATGCATTCAGCAAACATTAGCTAAGTACCTGTTATATGCCGGGCACTCTGCTAGGTACTGAGCTTCAGTGAAGGATAACAGATGTGGTCCTCCCTACGGGATCTTATGTTGTAGTGGAGGAGCTAAGAATGGCTAGAGTAATTAGGTTAGCATAAATACGACAAGTAGACATACAGGTAGCTAACCAAAGAAGAGGAAAGAAGCATGAACAGCTGGAGAAGCTGGAAGAAGCCGCTCTGGAACACTGATATTTAGGATATCCTGGGAAAGAGGGCACCTGGCTCATTAGAGAAGCTGGGCTGAGAGTGGTATGGTGGGAACAAACTAAAAGAGGGGGACAGGATATGACATAGGGAGATAGGGAGGCTCAGATGCCACCTGAGAGTAGTGAGGGGCTTTACTGAGTGTACAAAGAGAAACCCCTGGAGAGCCTTGGGCAGGGAAGGAAGGAGCCCATTTACATCATTTCAAGACCAGCACAGAAGATGAAGGTGAGCAGGAAGTGAGGACAGAAAGACCAGGGAAGGAAGAGATTTGGTGGCCTGGACTAAGGAGGAAGCAGGGAGATAGGAAAAGAGCCTCTTGAGATGGTAGAAGTGGCAACCACTGGGGATAGAAGGCCTCAGGAAATAAAGAAGAAAAAGGCATAGTTGTTGCCATCTAGTTGCTGACCTAGCAAAGAATAAATAAGATGGTTGGGCAGATTACAGGGAGCCTGGTTTGAGACAGACATGTGGAGTGTGAGTGGGGAGAAGCTTCAAGCAAGTAGTCAGACGCTCGACTAGAATTCATCTGTCACCTTCACTTTTCTAGACTTAGGCAAACACAGTGGAGAAATGCAAGCATGCTGACAAGAGAGGGTAGACACCTTGCACAGAACCCACATGTGCTGGGACAGCATGAGAGGGCCACAGAGTGTGTGTGCCTCCTACACGTGCAAATCTCCCTGGAGTGTGGCTTCTCTACCAGCAGAGTGGGCTGCAGTGACTCGGGAAGGCCCTGCCATCACAAAAGAGTGGCCTTTGTGAGGCAGGGAGGCCTACAGTCACCATTTCTCCACCTTCTGGGACTAGCTCCCCCACTATATTCCCCTTTTGTATTTCTGGAGCACTGGCCTTATTCCTATGATGATGTGGTTTTGGCAACCCTGGCCCTGGGAGCCACAGCTGCCCTAGGAAAGCTCCAGCTTCCTTCATTGTTCTCTGGCTCCATAGGCCTCAACTATGTAGACGTCATGCTTGCGAGCCCCAGTGGGCAGCAACTCATTCCTGTCCAGGGCTCACTCAGCCTCTGTGACATGGCAATGAGGGCATAGGAGTGGGCAGTCTCTGCCACCCATGGCTGCAGAGGGAGCCACAGCAGGCCCCGGCCAAGATTACTGTGGCTTCCCCAGGCCCCACAGGTCCATGTTGGTATCCATTCATGGCAGGCCTTGGTGCTCATGTGCTCTTTCACAAGGGACTGGCTTGCTGAAAAGAATACACAGTTAGATGTCAGGGGCCCTGAAGCTTTGTCACAGCACACACACTGTGACACCACACAGGCTTTTTGCCATTCCGTTTCCTCAGACCTCCCTGCAGTATAACTGAAGGGCAGGACAACCTCTAGGACCCACCCAGCAACAATGGGACTTTATAACTTACAGGCACGGTCACCTCAGTTGTTTCTCTTCTCTGTCCCTTTCTTAGCTTTCTGGGTCTCACTGACCCAGAAGTGGGGCAGACATCAGCGCAAAGCTTCCTCTCCCCAGCCAGCATGTGGGTCCCAGCTGGGTTTGCGGTTGAGCCTTGGAGGAGACTTGTGCAGGGCTGGGGCTCAAGGATGCCAACTCAGCAGCAGGCACGATGTGCAGGGGAAGGTGGGAGCAGGCCCTGCCCGCTGGGTTTTATCAGTGAGCTCCTCAGACATATACAGAGCAGAGCTGTGTATACACTCTCAGTCCCCCACGCCATCTGTCTCCCTACATGTCTAAACACTGAGGGCGCCAAGTGCCTGCCTGCTCCTCCCACTCTCACCTCCTCCCTATCACTCTCAGGACCCCTGAGGAGGTAGGGCCGACTGCGGTAGGATGGGCCACTTCAGCCAGAAGGCCACTGCTGGACCAGAGGCCCTCAGAGTCCTGGAGAGCTGAGGAGAAAGCAGGAGCTTCTTTCTGACAACCTAATCTGGACACAGAAGAGGGCATCATCTTACAGATGAAAACTGACATTGGGCACAGGAATTTTCACTTGAAACCAGCTTTCAGGATAGGAAAGCAAAGTTTTTATTATTTTCATGTTTCAGAGGAGTCTGGTCAATCAGCTGCGTGTTCTGGGCTAGCAGTCCAGCCTCGCTGTCATATAGTGTTCACACCCCAGGTGCCCCCTATACACGCATGCACATGTGCTCACACACACACACACACACACACACACACACACACATTCACACAGGCTGTCTCTTCCCAACAACCTGAAGCCCATGATTTATCACTTGGGCTGTCCTAGGCCTGGAACTTTCTCTGAAGGCAATAGCTAATGAATGAGGGAGGAGGGAGCTGCCTGGCACTGGGCAACAGGGAAGAGATACTTCTGGAGACCGAGTGTAGGTGCTCTGGTACCACTCCAGCCCAACCCTAGAAGAAAAACAGAGGAAAATGAACAATTGGGTTTGGTGCAGCTCTCCAGACAGAAAATGCTAGTGTGCACAAGTGCGACACCCGCTCTCTCCCATGGGCTCCCTCCAGCCACTCCCTTCTCACTGCCCCCCGATCCATCAAGAGAACCTGAGCAGTGCAGGAGACAGGTGACTCCACCCCACCCTGCCCCTACACTAGAGAGCAGCACCTTATCCAGCTACAGGGGAGGCCTGAGGAAGACAGGAAGGAAAGGAAAGATGAGGGCTTTTATTCAAAAAGACAAAACAGTTTTTTGCTACCTTCTCAGTGCCTCCAAAAAAAAAGGAAGATTTCCTTCAGAAATTTCCTTCAAAAAGTTTATCCACAACATAGGTGCCAGGTCACACTGAACAGGTCAGAGAGAGCTTGTTTGCTTTGTTGGGACCCCTAGACAATCTCTCCTCAGTTATTCCTGTCATCTTTGGTGATCTTCTGGTTTTGAGCTAAAATGTGACAGAGGGCCCAGAGGTGGTCTCAGTAGGTCACTGGCACATGTCTCTCATACCCTCAGTGAGCACCACCCTATCATCCTGGTCGGGGCACGCCCGGAAGTGCAACGAGACAGCCAAGTCCTACTGTGTCAATGGAGGTGTCTGCTACTACATCGAAGGCATCAACCAGCTCTCCTGCAAGTAAGTGACCAGTGGGGGTGGGTATGGGGGCAAGGGTAGGGCAGGAGGCGCTGAGGCAGAATGGAGGGCTCCCAGAAAAGCTGGCTTCAAGTCATTGGCAAGAGATACCCAGAGTCTGTAGACGGGGAAATTTTCCCCTCTTCCTAGCCCTTTCTGGTATATAGGGAGATGTAAGCTCTAAGGGGCACAGGGACACCTGCTGTTACTCAGTTTCCTAGGCCACCACCTGCCCCATCTCCTGATGTCCACCTCATCAACACCCTAGAGGGACACAAGGATGCTAATCTAAGACACTGGGCTTTTTCTCTCTCTTTCTGATTCTCTCTCTCTCTCTCTCTCTCTCTCTCTCTCTCTCTCTCTCTCTCTGTCTAACTCTGTCTCTCCCTTTCCTTCCCATCTCTCAGCAACTCTCCAAATACGTTCTGGGTGGACATGTCCCAGGCTGCATCTCCCCTAGTGCTGAGGAGCCTGGTAGGTCAGGCAGGTCACAGGCTCCAGAGCCTTTGGCACCTCAGAGTCCCGCTCTTGTAGTTATAAGGGGAGGAGAGGGGGATTCCAGAATCCTGTGGTGACCCCAGATCCAACCACTCTCCCTGGCCTACAGGAACCAGTGTCCAAGCATGCTGCCTGTGCCCCTTCTCCCCTAGGCTCCTTCCATGGAGTGAGGGGTGCCAGAAAGGACCGCTGCTCTGGGGGTGGCCCCATGGAGGAGGTCAGGGTGGCTCAAGCAGGAACTGCTAGGAGCTCAGAACTGAATGCTCCTGGTAGCAGACAGGCAACTATGGTAGTCAGGAGAGCTTGTCCAGGCCCAGAAGGATGCTCTGGGCAGCTGACCCCACAGCCCCTGGATGGATTCTGTAGTGGACATGTGAGACAGGAGGAATAAGAAGGGTATCAAGTAAATAACTTGGGGTTTTCAAAGCAGCTCAAGCCTATGGCCCTGGCAACCTGTCAAAGCTGCCCCAATCCCATGGCATCCAAGGTGCTAGTGGAAAAGCAGATAGAGGCATTTGAGCTCCTCACAGACAAAATCTGACTCAGTCCTCCTGGCTCTCCTGCCTTTGCCTCCCAGGCTAGATCTGCATCCCCCTCCTGGCTTTAGCCTTTCCAGGAATGTGGGCCTGGTGAAGAGGTCAGGATATTTAAAGACCCCACCACCAAAAGACATTGTCACAAGAGGCTAGGTCTCCTCTGTCATCCTTAGGGCAGGGCTGTGGCTCTGGCCCCAGCTGGCCTCCTTGGCTGCTTCCTCCCTGTCCCAACCTTCACCTGCCACCATCCCCTCCTCTCCTCCCTCCCCCCAACCCCATTCCAATCCTTAGTGGCCAGTCCCAGAGCAACAACAGATCCTCCAGGGAAGCTCTCAGCCTGACCTCAGTCCTCCTCGTTCTCTGCTTTGGCCCCTATAAGGGGCAGCTGCTTTCCTGTTACGGACCCTGGGGAACAGTATAGCCTTGAAAATGCTCTGAGCTCTTCAGAACAGACCTGCTATGGACTCTTAAAGGCCCTGGAATCCCTCACAGAGATGGCCCACCCCTACAGCCCCTTTCTATGGACAACCTGACCCACATCAGGCTGTCCTCTTCCCTAGCCCCTTAAGCCCCTAACCCATGAAAGTGTCCAGCATTATCACTGAAACCAGCCCTAGCTCCAGAAAGAAAAAGCTCAGTCCCCTAGGACAGATGTCAGCACTGAGGGCCATGGGGCCCGAGGGTCCAGGCTAGAGTTCTGAGTAGGAAAAGGATGGGCGACATATGTGGGCTCTCAGAGGGCCCTGCCAGCAAGGCTGCACCCCTCAGAGCCTGGGTGAATCTAAGAGAAGCAGAGCCTGAGTCCCTGTGAAGATTGCAGGTGCCCTGTTTCCCCTGCCCACCAGGCCAGCTGGCTTCACTGCTTAGAACTTGAGCTTGCTACCCAGAGCCACACAGCACCCTTAGGTCAGCCCCAATCAGGGCTCCCTAAACTGACTTTCTTGACTCCCTTTGTCCAGCCCACAGGGGAAAGGGACCTCCCTGGTGGGGACTTCAGTCCTTAGAGCTGTGCTGGAGAAGGGCAGGGGGGGAGGGGCTGGGCAGAGCCCAGAGGCCATTCTGGTGGTGGGTGAGCTGGGAGGGGAGGGAGGAAGGCCTCTTGGGGCTCCTGATGACACCTGAATGGAATAAAAAGAAAAGAAATTAGGAAATGGAACTCACGTCTTACCATTTGTGCTGTTTGTTTACTTTTTATTTTGATTTTTTTGCATTTCCGCTTAGCTTGGATAATGAAACTACACTGGTCAGTTTCATTCCAGTTTCTACAAAACTCAGTTTTCCTTCCTGGTTTCTTACACTTGTTGTTGCGTATTGGTTCAGAGCCCTGCTGGGAGTGTTGGAAAGCAGGCACACTCCGCAGCCCTCCCGTTTTTCTAGAATTCAGTGCCAAAAGAAACAGTGTCACTGATACTGAATTTTGTTGTCGTTGTTGTTGTTTAAAATTTTTAAAAAGAAATAAAGAAAACTTCAGGGGAATTGAAAATGAGGGTCCAAATCAAGATGACTGCCTCCTGTCTGGACAGACAGGGGCCTGCACACTTCCTCTCGCTGCTTTCTCCTCTTCTCTCCGTGTGTTTGTTGAGCACGGTTGGTGCGTGACTCTTGGGGACTGGTTCAGGGGATGATGACAGAACAAGACTCTTTCCAGCCCTGTGCACATACCAGTAGCATGCCTCCCTCTCCCATCAGCTCATGCCCCATCCCTCTGCTCCTCCAGCCCACGCCCATCTGCCTGCTCATCCTCACACATCTCCACCAGCCCTTCATGAACTCCAAACCCCTCACTCCTCCCGGTGCCTGGAGCACACCCTCATCCTTCATCCTCTCCTCCCCCCTGGGTGAGGGCAGCACACATGGCATTATCCCCAGGCTACCAAAAGGAGAAACTGAGGCCCGGGAGGCAGGGTGGGGAAAGGGGAATGCAGAGGTCCTGACCTCTCTGTCACCTCAGATGCAGCCCGTGGGCTCTCCTCCATGTCCCTTCTTTGGCCCCTGCTCTTCTCCAGCCTTAGGTACAGACCTTCCCAGAGTCAGAGCTGATGACTTAGCAGGAAGAGCTGGGAAGGCTGCTACTCACCACTCCCTCCCATCTGTCCTCTTACCACTGAAATTCAGAGTTTGAGTGGGAACCACAGCCATCTGTGCGAAGTTCAGACTCCCACCCTGGCCAGTGGGTGAATGCACCCTGGACTTGGTTACCGTGGGAGCAAGTTAGAGACCACAGGCCTGCCCTGGGTACCATAGGGAAACCCCAGCCTCAACAAGCAGGGCTACAGAGAAAAACGAGGAGCCTTTGGAGCCCCTTGGAAGAGCTAGCGCATGGGCTCCCAATCCTCCCCATCCCTCACTCTGCCCATCCCCCAGGACTTTTCTTTGTTCCATGTGAGGTGAGTGCAGTCTCAAGACAGGAGGTTAGCTCCAGAATGATGCAGGATTCCAGGGCTCTCTTGTATTGCAGATGGTGTCAATGGTGCCACTGCAGTTGTGCAACTGATTGTCCCTAAAAGATATAAGGGTGCTTGAAAAAGTCAAGATAGGCCACA